>CM067369.1:153869270-153927389 GCA_034401795.1 Chaetoderma sp. LZ-2023a | reverse complement strand
TTATGAAAGTAATCCAGGTCAATCAATTCAATTCCCCATGGCAGGGCGTAAAAAGACATTATGTCTAGGTGGATTGTGGAATGTATTCAATTTTGCCACAAATCCGCCACTGGTAAACAAGTTGACTTAGCCAAGGCTCACAGCATCCGTGGCATAGTGGCATCCACGGCCCTGTTTAACGGGGTGCTGGTGGATGACATTATGTCGGTAGCTCAGTGGCACTGTGAGTCAAGTTTTACCGACCATTACCTCCGTTACACCACTAATCCTCTTGCCTTATCGATATTCAAAAGATGATCAGGTGTATATATTGTAGATAAGACAGCACATTTTAATTGTGGAAACAACCGCATATTCATGTATCGTATTTCCTTCACTGATGTGGACTGGATGGATACAGCTTTCATGCATAAGGTCAGTCTGCCTTTTGTTGTTACATAATTTATTGTCACGACGTATTACAATTATTTATCAATAATGTAATGGTATCTGTGTATTATGTGTATCAGTTATTGAGAGTATACGCAATGAAGCTTTTCATCTCTTGTCCTGTAGTACTTAGCACCAGTACTTAGAGAGCGTATGGGCCATTGAGGTCATAGCTTCTCCTTTCCCAAAAGGAGGGGTGGGGGGAATAGCGCATTTGACATACGGTCATTACTATCACCATCGGTTGTGTTATCTGATGTTCAAATCATTGCCTGATTGTGTGTGTCACACAATTTCAGATGTTAGTGCTTCATGCGCAAAACGCGCAAGGGATGAGCTGGTATTTTGACCTCGCCTCCCTCCCGCCAAATTCTCTTACGAATTCTGGCAATATCATAGAGTGTTAGGGAGGTAAGTATATCTCTTGAAGTGAAATAAATGAAATCATGGATTTCTTTTTGCATGAGAGAGTTGTTATACTTACCTCCCTAACACGGACCCGGCCTCCGCCCCACAGAGACTTGGTCATCAGGCTTTTAAGTTGCATGTGATAGTCTGCGCATGAGCGAGGTTGGGGCCAGCATCCGGCTGACTGTCACCTGTCTACCTGCCCATTAGGGGCACCTATCATTTTTAATCTGGGGTTATTGAGTCAAGGTCGATATTTAGGAAATATCATAGATTGTTAGGGCGGTAAGTATAGCAACTCTTGTGAAAAAAGAAATCCGTGATTTCGTTTAATCAGTATAGACAATGGACTCAGAAAATAGAGGGTTTGATATTTGAAATGAAATTGGTGCCTGAACATTGCATGCTGGGTAAATTACACTATATGTAATGGGATACAAGAGCGGTAATATCCATTTAGATACATTTGTGTCTGTATGGTCTGAGGAGAACACTAATATATTGCGGTCGCGCATATGCTTCCTGGAGTGTCCATAAAGGTGAAAGTGTTGGTTCGTGCAAGTTTTGCGGGAGATGAGGTAGATTATGGTGAATGTTGTGTTGTTGCCAATTATTTGATTCTGTATGGAAGCCCCTTATGATGTCTTTAATACTTTCTCATAGAGAAGGCCCATTTGCAAGCCAAGAGAAGATTATCATTGACATATTATCATTCGAATGACTGGCTCAGGTTTTCAAAATTAGTCTTCTCTCAGCCTGCGAATGGACATTTCTCACCGCTTCTGCTGAAGCTATTTTCCCCAGTTTGACCATTAAAGGATCATTGACCTAACTTGTACATACCCTGTTTATGCAGAAGCTCTCCCACATTAGGATACACAGGCCATGAAAATTAAATGTTCCTGCAGTCTGGGGCAACAACTTTTTACTGCAGGGCAACCAAATTTTAACACGCACTGGTTGCCCTGGGGATGGAGGGCAACTTAGATAATGTGTTATTTTCAGGGCCAGCATAAGTACTTATGGTGAGTTTATTTAGTCTGTTAACCCTTTAACACTCAAATTTTCTCATAGAAAATGTCCATTTGCAGACCAAGAGAAGACTATTTTTTTTATTTATCACTGGAATGACTGGCTCGCTTATCGAGCCAGTCATTCCAGTGGTAAATTAAAAAAAATAGTCTTCTTGGTCTGCAAATGGACATCTCTCGAGACCACTGGAGAAGCCGTTTTCTGGCTGATATGAGTGTTAAAGGGTTGAATGGTTGAGTTGGTAATCACAAGGATTCTGTAGTCTATATAGCTTACAACAATACATATTTTCAACAGAAATAAATTTACAGAAATATGGCAACCTGGAGAAACAGTCAGGCAACCTAATTTAAATAGCGTATTTGCCCGTGGGGCAACACAATATTTGTCTAATTTTCGACCCATAATACATATAACTATGTTTGTGCTTTTTTCCAGCTCCAAACTCAACAGCTCATACTGATTTAAATTTTCCTTTGTCGACGGAAAAAGGTCCTGCCTGTTTAATAAAAGTAAGTGATGCATTTTTAGGATGTTTTATATGGCATGATAACAAATTTATGTGTTATAGCTGAATATGTAGCTCCGACTTTTCATTTAAATTCATAGACAATTTCAATGGAGCTATCCAATCTGTCATTCAAGTATCTGATATCATAATCAAATACATCATTTGTTAGCGGACGTGACGATCAAAATGACATACCGTATTTCGCTTAATTGAAGCCTAGGCTTTTATTAGGACAAGAGGTGTTCAGTTTCCAACCCAACATCTCTGAGAAAGGGGGTGGGCTTATATTAGAGAGTTTTCCCAAAAAGGTTTTCTAAAACTGATACCACAGAAACTCAACGCACTTTCCCGTAAAAATTCCCACCGTCTACGACTATGTTTAATGTATACCTCAAAACATCACCGTGGATGTGAAATTATTTGATTTGAGCGCCTAAATATTGCGTATCCTTTAATAAATGTCGTTTATTACATCAAAATTAATCCACAATTTCATATAAAATGGCGTCGCAAAAAATACAAATCATGTGATTTGCCTCCATGTGAAGAGTATTTTAGAGCGAGTACTCGGATATAAATATTCTGGAATAGGGGACTCGGAACTCGGGAATTTCTATACATTATCATTGCGCGATAGGAACTGAGTATTATACTGATCTGAATAATGGGTACTCGTTTGATAAACTCCCGTTAGCATATAATATCTCGCGAGAACACGGCGCCTCCCATCCCAAAAGAGCCACTGGCTCGCCAACTTAAGAAGCCGACTATATTGTCATTCGTAATAATTCAATTTGGATCATTTAATGTTGATCGGTGTTACAAAATTGATGCACATTTTCTCCCGTGCTTGTTTGGTACATAAATTTGGTCTTAAAATATATTTATAAGGAAGGTATTTAATCACACCAAGACTATTTTACGCACATTTTGACTAGAAAAGTGTGGAATAAACTTTATTATATCTTGAACATACGTGGCCTACTATTAGCATTAATCTAATACATGTAGGTGATTGAGATTTACAAATCCGAGGCCTGTATTGACTTCTAGAGGGACCGGAAATGTATCAGGGCAGAGATCGGTGTGGACGATTGTTATTATTATACACTCTATTCTTACAAATTTGCTCCTAAAAAAAATTTTTCCTATACAATCTGCTGAATTAGGGGGTGGGCTTCTAATACAGTTTTGCCGTTTTGAAACTGCTAAGAAATCATTGGAGTTCCTATGTCAAAGTTAGGGGGTGTGCTTCTATTAGAGCATAGGCTACAATTAAGCGAAATACGGTAGTTCCGCTACAAAAATTTTGATAGATTTGAAAAAAACCCTGTGTCTGCAGTCATTCCAGTGGTACATGTACATTAAAAAAAAGTATTTTCTTGGCCTGCAAATAAAGAATTTCCCAGAGAAAATTGAAATTTTCTTAACCAAATTTGACCATGAAAGGGTTAAAAGATTATTCACATTAAACTTGGCTATGATGGTAGGCTTCATGAAATCTGGACAAAAGTTTGAGTATTGAATTTTCTTTGCGGTCATTTTGTATTCCATGAGATTTCCAGTAAATCATTTAAACCTCTAATGGCCATGCCGGCCAAAACCAGCCTCTGTAGAGGTCTTGAGGAATGTCCATTTTCACTTCAAGAGTATACTTACCTCCTAATACTCTTTGATATTGCTAAATATCGGCTTTCACTCAATAAAACACTCAGATTAAAACAGTTAGGTGCCCCTACTGGGCAGGGAGTCAGATGACAGTCAGGCGGATGCCAGCCCCACCACCGCGCATGCGCTGACTAGTACTTCCTCTTTGCTAATTTATTGGCAGAGGGTCTACACATGCTTTGTTGCTTTAAGCTTTTCTTAGCTGTTTAAAGACTTAAATTCATACTCTAGAAGTGTTATATATCCTGTGTGAGATGGCAGGTCGTCTATATTCGCTGGAGGAGGGCCCAGGACCTAGCCATCAGGAGACTTCTAGTATATTTTAGCGAGTTTATCCCGTTGTAATGTGTTTCCGGGACTCGCGTTTATCATGATAAGCGCCTAAAATAACTAGTTTATTTCAAAATGGCGCTATGAAATACTAATCTCTCTTTGTGTTTATGTCCACAGGTATCTACCTAGGAATGTTAGGACATCACATCTTCAGAGAGTTTGTTTTTCTCTCCACCAAGGTTCCATTTCCTACTAACTTTGTTAGGTTATCTAACCAAAAATCTTTTCCCAGTGAGTTGGAGGCCTCGGATGAAGGTCTTCTCACTTTGCCCTCTTGGTCCCCTTCCCTCCCCTTAAGGTGGAGAGAGTTAAGAGGTCATAATGTTAGTGGAGCGTCCGGTTCATCAGATCAGATGGTTTGTCTATGCTAAAGACTCAGGTACTCTAGTTATGATATGAGGCATTTCAATTATATTTGACAATATTTATAAAATCTTACTGCCATTTATCATTGTTTATCTGATGTTTGTATAGTCTGTATAAACTATCCTGTCTAGTTAGCATGTTCTGGATATGATTACAATTCGTCCTTACACCTGGAGGTTTTGTTTCGGATCGATTTAACTTCTTATTTTTGAAGTTATGACGTCATAATCAGCCTTGCGCCTTACTATCAGTTAAAAGTTTTGTCCAACGCTGATTTATTATCATTATTAGCTTGGGTCTTATGGCCCCTTCCTCCTTGTTTATTTCGTGTTGAGTTGTAATTCAATATCTGTAATACTCATTGTCTTCGTCCTCTGCTGTGTTTCAGAGGCCTGGTTGTCCTTCATGTGGAAGGTTTATCCTTGACAAGTTCTTCCCCCATTTATGCTCCCAGTGCAGCCCATGTGGGCCATTGCTTAAATGTGAGATCTGTAAAAGGTGGGGGGGTGTGTGGGAGCTAATGTCTTAATTTCTCTCATTGCAGACCAGGGAGAAGGCTCCAGAGGAGGAGAGGAAGAGTAAGAAAGAGGCTTCTGGTAAGAAGGGTAAGAGGAAGGCCTCATCCGCTATGGATATGGAGGCCTTCCGTATTGAGATGATGGGAGAGATGAAGAGGACAATTAAAGATTTGGTCCCAGAGTTGCTTCGTGGCATGCTTCCTGGTCCAAATCTTTCGTTGTTCTCTTCATCTGCTCTGGAGCAGATAATCCCCGCCTCTGAATCGGTACTATTTAGGGACCTATCAGTTTTCGACCATGATTCAGAGGTGGCCCTAATAGAGGGTGAAATCCACGGTAAGAACACTGGCAGCAGGCTTGCCGCGCTGGTTGTTCGTGGTCAGGTGTCGCTGGAACCTGCCTGCCTATCAGGCCAGGATTATCCGCACCCTGCAGGTACCAGTTCCTCCTATGGTACCTCTCCTGGCCAGTCCGGGTTAGCATTCTTTGCTGACCTGGAGTCTAATCTTTCTGGCCAGGAAGAAGAGGATTATCTGCTGGGTTCTCCTTCTGGAGCCGTGGCCATAGACATTGACGTACGTGCACCCCTCGCAGGGAACACGGGCGGCATTGTCCACGGTACTACTCACGCAGGAGTAGCGTTCACGGCGCAGAAGGTAGCCCGGGCTGGTTCGGATGGCAAGTTTTACCGCATACCTCGGCTTGCCGATGGTGTGGCAGGTGCTGGCCAGGGCCGTGGTGTGGCGATATTTTCCCCACGCAATACCACGGCGCCTGCTCCTGGTCAAGCCAGTCAGTTTAGCATGCCCGCATGCGTTCTCTGGCTTGCCAGGTGTATAAGTTCCTCCAGCCTCGTCTTGTAGAGCATTCGCAGGTGGCCACGGAAGAAGACTGGTCTGACGCTTGTCAGTGGCTAATCAACGTCAGACCAGATCTTGCCGTGGATCAGTCGGCCAGTCAACGGGACCAGCGCCCGTGGCTGGCAGGTAAACCGACTGTTACCGCTATGCCATCTTTGCCGTTAGCTGATCATATTGTTGATATGTTCACTGCGGCGGAGACATCCATTAGTGCACATGGACGTTTAGCGAAGGCCCCCCCGCGAAGTGGCAAAGCGGTGCCGTATTACAGCTGATCAATATCAGCTATACGGTGTAGTACCGAAGCCAAGCACGGATGACCGTGCTGCGCTTGGTGAAGATACACGGTCAGGTTCCCGGTCTGACACGGGAGCACTGTGTTCGAACGTTTTGCGTTCGGCTAACACCGCGTTACGTGATGCGGAAGAGAGTTTGAGGGCGTCTATTGCAGCGCTTTCGCATGTCTCACAGTTGTTACAAGGGGTAGTAACGGCATCCGCATTACGTCAGCCTAGTCCGGTGACTGTCCAGAGAGCCATCCAAAATGGAATTAACTTGGCTTTGGACTGTTTAACCCGGTCTGTAACCAGGAGTGTCCGGGCGAGGCGCATGTTTTCTCTTGATAACTTGTGCCCGTCCCAGGATTTGTATAATAGGCTGCTGCGTATGCCTATGACAGGTCCTGGTCTCTTTGGAGGTGAGGGATGTAAGCATCTCCAGGAGACGGTTACCCTGGTGAGCAATTTGAAGTTCTCCATAGAGAGCGCGTTCGCGCAGCTCCCCCTGCGTATCATCCCCTGCAGGCTCGAGGTGGCGGTGGCCAGATGCCAGCCACCAGCGCAGCGTCGGCCACGGCCGCGTGTGCTTCGGCCAGCAGCGAGGGTGTGTGCAGGCTCCTCCGGCACAGCCAGCCAGGCAGCCGGCTGCGCACCGTGGTGTGCGCGGTGCGGGCCGTGGTGCTCGAGGATCTGGTCGTAGTAATCGTACCTGACAGGGTGATTACCACAGTAAGAGCTACCCCAGTGCATCTGCACCAGGAGACAGTGCCACTCTTGCGCTCCTTATGTCCACCTCTCTCCCTAGGTGGGCCAGTGGGAGGCCGATTGGCCAACCACATGCAAGAGTGGGAACGGTTGACTCAGGACCGTTTAGTCTTGCGATGGCTTTCAGTCGGGTATCATCCCGACTGGATAACAGGCCCACCATCACGACTGTCTCTGGTGCCAGTCTGGACTCAAATTCCAAGAGATCCAGATCAGCGGTTGTGTATAGAGGAGATAAATTCCCTCATACTCAAGGAAGCAATTCAACCGGCACAAAATTGCCCGGGCTTCTATTCAACCGTGTTCCTGGTAACGAAAAGCACTGGAGGGTGGAGACCAATTCTCAACCTCAAGCCATTGAACAAGTTCATAGAAACACCCAGTTTCAAGATGGAAACTGTGGGATCGGTGTTGGCAGGGTTGGAGAGGGGAATGTGGACAGCTTCAATAGATTTGAAGGATGCTTGTTTCCACATTCCAATAGCGAGGAGTTTCCGTCGCTTCCTGAGATTTGCATTCCAGGGCAGACAGTGGGAATTCAGGGTTTACCCTTCAGAATTTCTATGGCTCCTCGGGTCTTCACCAGGGTGGTTCTTGCGATAACAGCATACCTCCGCAGGAGAAGCATGGCAGTCCACACGTACATAGACGACTGGCTGTTAAAAGCACACAACCAGGAAAGTTTATCAGCGAATCTGGAGATAGTTTTGAAAACTCACAGATTTAGGCTGGATAATAAATTTTCAAAAATCAGAGCTGACTCCATCCCAGAAGTTTGTTTACCTGTGAATGTTCTTCGATCTGGAGATAGGATATGTTTATCCTACTCAGGAGAGGGTACAGATACTCATCTCAGTAATACAGTCAGTGTGCAACAGTCGTCATGTCCTGGCACGGGTTTATCTGAGAATGCTGGGATTGATGGTTTCTCTGGAACCAGTCATTCCTCAGGCGGCCTTACGCAGGCGGCCGATCCAGTTATTTCTCATGACACAATGGACCCAGAGTACAGGTTCACTGGACTCAAGCGTGTTAGTGTTGAAGCCTCTAATTCATCACCTTCAATGGTGGTTGAAGACAGAGAATCTCCTGGCGGGGGTAATGTTAACCCCTCCTCACCCTCAGTTAACGATGTATACAGATGCATCGATGGAGGGGTGGGGAGGTGCCTGGAAGAATCCACTATCAGGGCTTTGGAATCTGGCCCAGTCAAAGGAACATATCTATCTACTGGAATTACGAGCAGTAGTCCTGGGCCTGGAACATTTCTTACAGAAATTTCAGGGCAAGAGTGTTCTAATTCGATCAGACAACTCAACAGTAGTGACTTACATAAACCGCCAGGGTGGAAGGAAGTCGCCCAGTCTCTGTATGATGACTTGGAAACTGCTTTCTTGGTGCCTGGATCACAGGATTACCTTGAAGGCAGTTCATATTCCGGGAAGGTTAAATCTGTTAGCAGACTCATTGAGCCGAAGGATGAGTGTTTTACCTACGGAATGGCAACTAAATCAATGTGTGGCGGATCGTCTGTTCGACCACTGGAGGAAACCCAACATAGATTTATTCGCAACGAAGAAGAATCCGAAGATGACGACATACGTCTCTCCGATTCCAGATCCAAGCGCTTTCGCAACAGATGTGTTAGCTATCAGCTGGGTGGGAATGTATGCATACGCATTCCCTCCAGCAATCCTGATTCCAAAAATTCTTCAGAAAATCAGACAAGTGCTTCTGATCGCCCCAAATTGGCCAAGCCGATCATGGTATACGGATCTGCTGGACCTTCTGGTCTGCAATCCGGTTCCTCTGCCTCTGATGGACAATATTATCTTCCAGGGCAAGAACCTTCACAACAATCCGTCAATGTTCCAATTGACTGCGTGGATGTTGTCAAGGAATCTAGAATTAAGGAGGGCTTTTCTGAGCAAGCATCCATGTTCATGGCAAAAGCCAGGAGGGGTTCAACCTCCAGAGCATATAATTATAAAATCAACAGATTTGCAGATTTGCAGAATGGTGCTAAAAAAGATGTATTAATCCAATGGATTCATCTATTCAGGTAGTATCCGATTTCCTCTGTCACCTGTATGATGCCTATAGCCTCGAGCCTAACTCTATTGCTGGCTATATGTCAGCTTTAATGACAGTTATCCCTTCCTTGGCTAATAGGGGAAGTGATGAAGTAAATACATTAAATACTTTAATCAAAGGCATGGGCAATCTAAGACCAAGGAATCCCCCAGCGATTCCGTCTTGGAGTTTATCACTAGTGCTTCAGGTGCTAGCTGATAGGCCGTTTGAACCACTAAGCTCCATTTCTATGAAAATGTTGACGCTTAAAACTGTATTTTTAATTGCTGCGGCCTCGGCTAGGTGTAGGAGTGAGATTCATGCCTTGTCAGCCGAGGCAGACCGTTTTGTGGTTACAGGGGAAGGCCTTAGGCTTCTACCCATGATAAATTTCATGGCGAAAAACCAGTCTGAAATATCTGGGTCAACCGATAATTTTACCAGCTTTGACTGGGTTTGATCCTAATTCAAAACTATGATGTCCAGTCCGAGCATTAATCCGGTACAAACAACGTACTCTAGATTGGTGGACGGACCCAATAGCGTTATGGTTGTCATATATTGCGCCCCATGGCAGGGCGTCAAAGGACACCATTTCCAGGTGGATTGTAGAGTGTATTCAATTTTGCCATAAATCCGCCACAGGTAAACAAGTTGACATGGCCAAGGCTCACAGTGTCCGAGGTGTAGTGGCTTCCACTGCCCTATTTAATGGGGTACCTGTGGATGACATTATGTCAGTAGCTCAGTGGCACTGTGAGTCAAGTTTTCCCGACCATTATCTCCGTGACACCTCGAATCCTCTCGCCTTATCGATTTTGAAAAGCTAATCTAGGTGTACATATTTTGATGAGGTATCCTCATTTTTTAAATATATTTCACATTTAATCAATGGAAACATCTACTTTATGGGCTGCATCAGTCTTCACCAATGGGGAGATGATGACAGCACCAATCTTTCACAAGGTGAGTCTTGTGTGTGTTGTCCATGGTTTTTTGTAATGTCACGTGACCCTATATTATTACTATGGTGATGGTACGTGTTTTATGTGGTTCATTATTGAGAGTATACGAAAATGAAGCCTTTTCGTTTAATGTCATATAGTACATGGCACTTGTACGTTGAGAGCGTATGGGACATTGAGGTCATTCAGTCTTCCTCCCAAGAGGAGAGGGGGGGGGTGGAAGCGCATATGACTTTTGGTCATCTCTCAGCCATCGGTTTGTGTTAGCCGATGTTTCCTTTCTATTCCTGATTGTGTTTCCACACAATTTCAGAAGTTTAAGTGCCTTAATCGCAGAAAAGCTCATAGGGAAGAGCTGGTCTTTTGACTTCGCCTCCCTCCCGCCGAATTCACTGACGAATTCTGGCAATATCAAAGAGTATTAGGGAGGTAAGTATACTCTTGAAGTGAAATGAACGAAATCACAGATTTCTTTTCTCACGAGAGAGTTGATACTTACCTCCCTAATACGGACCCGGCCTCTCCGCCCCACTGAGGCTCGGTCTTCAGGCTCTTATTATGTTGCATGTGTGTCAGCCAATAAATTAGTCGGAGGAAGTACTAGTCGGCGCATGTGCGGTGGTGGGGCTGGCATCCGCCTGACTGTCATCTGATTCCCTGCCCAGTAGGGGCACCTAACTGTTTTAATCTGAGTGTTTTATTGAGTGAAAGCCGATATTTAGCAATATCAAAGAGTATTAGGGAGGTAAGTATCAACACTCGTGAAAAAAGAAATCCGTGATTTCGTTTATTGCAGGCCACGAAAAGACTGAAAATTTACCACTGGAATGCCTGACTCGATAAACGAGCCAGTCATTTCAGTGGTAAATTTTCTAAAATAGTCTTCTTTTGGCTTGCAGTTTATGTACATTCAATAAGCAAAAATTTGAGCAGTAAAGGGTTAAAGGAAAACTTAGCTTATCTTATGCTAACCATTCAGGTGACAGAACTTGCCACACATATTCCATCCCTGACATTTTAGCTTTTTATCATGCCGACAACGAATGATATTTGTGCTTTAGTAGATAAATGTTGATGCAATTCTACAGCCTATGATGGCTGTCATGATTGAATTTTCAACCAATCAAAAAATCATAAGCTCCATCATAGAGCACGTCTATAGTTTGGCAATGTCATAAAAAGCTATCATACAGGTAAGCTGTTGAATATTTTGAAACTAATTTGACTGTAAGTTATGGCAGCAACAGCAACAACTTCCAGTCAAATTAGTTTCAAAATATTCAACAAGATAATCATTACATAATAAGGAATGTAATGCAATGGCACGCACGCACGCACGCACGCACGCACGCACGCACGCACGCACGCACGCACGCACGCACGCACGCACGCACGCACGCACGCACGCACGCACGCACGCACGCACGCACGCACGCACGCACGCACGCACGCACGCACGCACGCACGCACGCACGCACGCACGCACGCACGCACGCACGCACGCACGCACGCACGCACGCACGCACGCACGCACGCACGCACGCACGCACGCACGCACGCACGCACGCACGCACGCACGCACGCACGCACGCACGCACGCACGCACGCACGCACGCACGCACGCACGCACGCACGCACGCACGCACGCACGCACGCACGCACTATCTCTTGGGGGAGATAAAATGGTGGCGATCACTGTTCAACATTTACGCGATATTACAAAGCAGATAATTATGCTACAGATAAGGGAATGTGATGGGATATGGATGATATGGAATCTATAAACCATAATTTAGTCGTGCAATATTACATTTGAGCTGAGATAAGGCATCCCTTTAAAACACTTCTGAATCGCTTGTCCAATGTCAGCTAAATTTCCCTTAGTGAACCCTAGCTTGTTCTGATCATGATAAATTGTATCATTCCAATCTTTCTTCTCAAATATTGCTGTTCCAGGTGAGCACCTTTGTGCATTTTGTATTAACCCTCAAATGTGTTCAAGAAAATGTTTTCTCATATAAAATGGCCATTTGCAGACCAATAGATAATTATTTTTGAAAATTTACCACTGATTCCAGTGGTAAATTTTCAGACACTCTTGGTCCACATGTGGACATTTCTCAAGATCATGGCAGAATTTGTTTTTTAGACACCTTAACACTGTCTGGCTGCTGAATTTCTGCAGACTATATTTTCCATGGCGTTAAATTGAATATGCAGAATATTTTGAAAAGAATTTGAAAGAAAGTTGTTGGTGGCTACGCCACCGACAACTTTCAGTCAGACTGTTTTCAAAATATTCAGTAGGTCCAAAGTTATTGGCCATTGAAATTATTGTCTGGTGGCTTTTGGTACGGAGACCGTTAAAGCGTTTATGTTCATTCTGTGATCACATATTGCGTGCTCAAGCTAAGAGCCGAGCCGCATCTTAGATTACTTGTATGCATGCTGGCTTTTAAAAGTTTTTGAGTGAAATTAGTCTCACATGTGTGCAATATGCTATTAATTCTTTGCATTCACGCAGGTGTATGATAAAATTGATGAATATAAACTGAATGACTTGATTGAATTTGTTGGCATCCTTTCTGTTGACCCAACATTGGCAGAGTTTCCAGAACATAGCAGGTAATAATAATAATAATTACCGTAATCATTTAGTCATCATGCTGGCCTCCGCAGTGCTCTTGAAAAAATGTACTTTTACAGGCCATGAGAATGCTATTTTTGAAATTGTATCCCTGGAATGGCTGACTCGATAAACGAGCCAGTTATTGCAGCGGTGAATTACAAAATCCTAGCCTTTTGGTGTATTAATGGACATTCATTTTGCATATCTTGACTATTAAAGTGTTAGTGTTAAAATCCAAAATCATTTTGAACACTACAATGCAACTCAGAAATAAGTTAACATGTTTTGAACACTACAATGCAACTCAGAAATAAGTTAACATGTTTCGAAACACAAAAGCAGATACATGATAGTAAAAATTGTTCCTTGGACAGCAATGCCTTCCAATTCAATTATTAGCTCACCTGGCCCTTCAATTCGTACAACGCGTCAGACTATTAAGAGTTAAAGATGAGCCATATATTATGACGTCATCCTACATGCCGCTTAGCTGATTATGATGTTATATGACATCAGATTGATAGATGGATATTCTGGAAAGGTGAATTATGTGACTTGTCAGCTGACATTACAATAAAATTGTTGTAGCTCTGTCATAAATATCGAAACGTCTGTCACCAAATTGTAGGAATTGTATTTCCTTTGATGAATTTCCATGTTAATAAACATTCTGTTGCACATTTAAAAAAATTAATTTGACTGGGAGAAGTCATATTAGTATACAAAATATTTAACAGCTTACCTGTATAATTACCTTGGAATTTAGATTCTGGAAATTCATGTTTCAAAGTTTCAAATCGGTTCCAACATGCATAAAAATTTCTGTGGACAGACTACATTTTTCATGGGATTTATCTATGGATATGCTGAATATTTTGAAAAAACTTTCAGTCAAATTATTTTCATAATATTCAGCAGGTCCAGAGTCATTGCCCATTGAAATTGGTGGCTTGCAGCAGTGAGACAGTTAGATACAGTAAAGATACAGTACAAGCTGCATCTGTTGATAGATTTGGATTCTAGTCGTACGAAAGAAAAATCTGTTTTACATGTTTAACCCTGTAATGGTCAAATTTGGTCAAGAAAATTTAAATATCTGCATATTGAATGTCCATTTACAGGCCAACAAAATGCAATTTTTGAAAATTTATCACTGGAATGACTGGCTCAGTATAACCGAGCCAGTCATTCCAGTGGTAAATTTTCAAAAGTTGTGTTCTCTTGGCCTGTAAATGGACATTCCACAAGACAATAACAGAGGCCGGTATGACCATTAAAGGGTTAAAAATTTGTTATAAATTGTTTTGCAGCCAGGATTCTAATTCCATTGATGCCAGTATGGATATAGAGACAGCGGAAGAGAGACATGCCAGGGCTCCTCCCCCCTCACTGGTTCCACGTCTACATGTACTTCTTAGCAATAAACTTAGCCACAATAACCCGTTGTTACCAGGACAAGGTGCTGAAATAACGTCAGGTTAGATAGTGTAATTATGCATCTGCGGCATGCTGGGAATGGAAAGTTTTGACAAAGAATTTGTAAACAATTTAATGTATGGCTTTAGCTTTTTAACCAGTTCAACATTAATACTATTGATTTTGTACAGCTAAGGATTATATGGGTACCTGAGTGGATCTACTAGGGATAGACAACGTGGCATAATTTGCTTCGTCGAAATCTGTCCATATTCTCTGAAGTTATCTCCCTTTAAAACATAAAATTCATTGAAAATATAGTTTTTGCTGGGTTACCTGAAAGTGACTAGTAGATACATTTAGCTAAAATTTGGTATAAAGATAAACATGTTACAAGATGTTATCAGTTTTAATGATGTTTCAGTGAGCTCCCTTCATATACGCCCATTAAAACATTAAAGTTTAAACTCCTTTAAAATCCTCAAGATTCACAAAACTAACTATTTACATTTATCATTCCGCACACAACTTTCTTTGCGGGCGAATGTTGATTTTCACTAAAATTCTTGTTCTGTTCGCCATCTTGAATTTTCAAACAGTAATTTGAACATTGCTTTAAAGCGTATCTTCTCATTAAGCCTTAGCACGCTGATATAAAAAAATTTCAAATTAAAGTGAAAGATGAAATGGTGTTTATTTTTCAACAAATTTAGTGGAAGATGGTGCTGTCATAGACAACAACATCGTCCGCTAAAATTTTTGAAAAATAAACATCAGCTTCTTTGCTATTGACTCAGTAAAAGATAGAATATTAAAATCAGAGTGGTCAATTCTTTCACCCGTCTATCTTGGATTTCAGAAAATGTTCAGGAAATAGACTTCTCATCATTAAGCAATGGGATGATTTCAACTAGCCTTAGCTTGAACAACATTAGCATCTTGGGTTTCAGTCCAATACAGAAAATTATTGATACCAATAAATATTTTCTGAAAATGTCCAGGAAAATGGATAAAATACTCATAAACTGGGTGGCCTGCTTTACAGTTTATATTTCTGTGTTTCGTCACAAAATTGCATTTCTGAAAAAAATCTATAGGAATCTGTAGAACATGGCCTTTCTACTTGAACAGGCCACTATGTCAGGTGAGCAATACAGACGTTTTGGCCCCGTGTTAGCTCACTTGTATACAGAATTTTGATTGGTCAATTTTGGTGGCAGCCATCTTGGACTTTCCGAAAACTTTGGGAAATCAGTTAAGAGGCTACTCCTCATTAGCCGCTTGGCCAATTTTAAACTAAACTCAGCTGGTACGCTTCATAAGTGGTATAGAAAATTTGACTTCTTCATTAGCTTTTTGGTAGCCATCTTGGATTTCATCAATGCCTAAGCGTGATTAAAGTTTGTTCAAGAGAATTTGTTCCTTGGTAAAACATGGTTGTCATGGACCAATCAAGATCTAAGGTTCAATCTGATTGTGTAGTCTAATTTCCCACTACATGTAAATATCACTTTTGAATTCCAATTTTGGATTTTATGCCTTGTTACTGCTGAATTAAAAATATTATGTTTGTTCAAATGCTTTAGATGAAATGCTAATGGTCCAGGTGAGCGATAAGGCCCTTGGCCCCTCTTGTTAACATAAGCTTCTGTTTTTAGTTCAGGAAGAATTTACTGTCCATGCGACTGACATTAGAAAACAGCTGTTATCCTGTCTGGAACGTGTTACATTCGGCGACACAATAGCTGCTGAATATCTTCTTTGTCATCTTCTTTCCTCTGTGTGAGTATAACACTAACTATATCTTTGTTTATTATACACCTGCGTGTGTCATCCAATGAAACGCTTCCTATTGTACCACGTGACCATCCAATAATTTTTCCATATTGGATGATGCGAAACCCTTATTGGACAGTAAAATCTGTGTTGGGCGCCGCTTAAAACCTGTATTGGACGTTAAGGAACGATAACTCTTTCTGCATTAATTTCTTCATATTGCGTTGTCAAGGGAGGTAACTACTATTGTGTTGATATAGTTTGTCTGCTGCAAGTAGAAGCTTTAGCTATTAATATTAACGATGCTCTCCGATTAATATATCTAGCCTACGTTTCCTGATGAAAACGTTCATTGTATTTCTGAGATTAAAGTAAATATCTGTTGATTTTTTATGTTTATTTGCTGATAATTGTAATAGGTGCATAATAAATAGGACATTTTGTATCATTGAGTCCAATATGGATTGTTATTGTACTCGTCCACGTTGTGTTGAAAAATCTGTATTGACTCGACGTCCAATACCGATTTCAACACAACGTGGACTCGTACAATAGCAATCCATATTGGGCTCAACGATACAAAATGTCCTATTTATTATGTAAAATAACCTAATAATAAATACATGTACATACTTCTTACAAACTGTACAATGGTGGCATAAGCATTAGGGCTGTAACGAACATTCAATTGAACGGAAAATCGCAAACCAAGTGAAGGCGAACCATGGTTCGGTTCACGTGCATGGGATTTGTGTGGTTCATGAACCATACATAAGCTACATGTAACCCTTTCACCGATGAATTCCCATATCTAATTTTAGGAAAACTGTTGAATATTGTGAAATTAATTTGACTAGAAGGCAGCAACAGCTTCCAATCAAGTTAATTCCAAAATATTCAACAGAGTAAGTTTTATATCATAATGAATTGAATTTTTCATGGATTTGTCGTTGAAAGGGCTAATAGACAAGCAATCTCTGAATGTCCTCTAAGGATAATTTACAAATATGACCATGAATGTAACCTAGGTGGCTATGAAGCTTATATTATTTTCTAACATTTGTTGTCAGAACTAGTCATTTGTGTTTTTCTACCATTTACCCATTTACCCAATAAAGCCACCAGGCCTTTAAATGTTATTTTCTGTTAGGAGTAATTTCTCGCATACAATAACATTAAAAAGGTTCGTGAACCAGTTCGTGGTTCGGACCTCTGTATCGTGAACCGGTTCGGTTCGTGAAAATCCTCACAAACCTCAGCCTTAATGAGCATGATGGGTAATATTGATGGTCAAAGTACCAGGATCGTATGGTTCAAGGAAATCCTGGAACAATTGAAATATGAGAGTTCAGAAAGCGAGGCTTGAAATCTTGCAAAATCTCCAGGTTCATACAGCCCCTGCAGATTACGTTTTAGATGCGATTTAACTCTGGATATGGTGAATATTTTGAAACCAATTTGACTGAAAGTTATTGGTGGCTAAGCCACCAACAATCTTCAAGCAATTTTTTTCAAAATATTCAACATTTTCAGAGTTATTGCCGATTGAAATTATTGTCTTGTGGCTTACAGCGGTCAGACAATTAGCTGTCTAATTATATGTCTAATCATCGCCACCACCTGCTAGCTATCTCTTGGTGCTTCATGCCTGTATATACATTTCAATTTTTATCATAGAAAATGTCTAAAATTTGCAGACCAAAAGATTATTTTAGGAAAATTATTGCTTCAGTAACCCTTTCAAGCCATCAAAAACAGCTTTTTCAGTCATCTTGAAACACGTCCTCTTACAGGCCAGGAGGAAACTATTTTTGAAGTTTTACCACTTAAACAACTGGCTCAATGAAGGAGCCAGTCATTTCAATGGTAAATTAAAAAGAAGTTTGCTATTGGCCTGCAATTGGATAATATTCACTTGCCGAAATTTCTTGTCAAATATTGAACATTAATGGGTTACATGTACATGTATGTAACCTTACCTTAGTCTTGTGCGATTATTGCTTTGAGTGATCACCATCGACTATTTAAGAATAATCATGATTAATCAGTTGCGTAGAAATTACCAAGACATAACAACAAAAGCATATCACTGACGAAAGGTGCAATGGTTTTTAGAAAAGTTCATCTTGCGGCCAAGAGAAGACTATTTTTGAAAATGTATCACTGGAATGCCTGGCTCGATTCTTGAGCCAGCCATTCCAGTGACACATTTTCAAAAATAGTCTTCTCTTGGCCTGCAAATGGACATAATACATTCACAGAGCAAAATGTCAATTTTTGTGACCGATCTCGTTAAAAAGTAATTAAAAGTTTAGAATTTAAATATTATATGCAGTAGAAATTGTTCATGATTATTAAATTATTTCATTTTTAATCATATTAAATTCACGATTTAAAAAATAATCGCGATATTTGATTTAATCACATAATCGCGCAAGCCTATGTAACCTTTAACTGAATTTACGAATGACATGGTTTGAAGTTACATATGAAAAATGCCGAATATTTTGAATTGTTGCAACTTTATTTTGTTGTTATTTCTTTATTTCATTCTTTTGGACAGTTATGCTCGTGCTGACGTGATGCCATTAGGGAAGCTTAGTTTGAATTTAATTGGTTGTCCAAAGGAAAGTGAATATCCACGATTGCTTCAACGATTTCTTTCACATTTTCTTACAAAGGTAACATAGTAGGCGATTTAACCCTTTAACACTCATATCAGCCAAATAGACCTTCTGCAGTGGCCTTGGAAATGCTCCATTTACAGACCAAGAGAAGACTAGTTTTGAAAGTTTACCGCTTTAATGACTGGCTCGATAACAGAAAATTAAAATTTTCTGGGAACAAATTTTAATGTTAACCATACCACTCTGATGTTAAAACTAAAATTAAATTAAGAGATGAACTGGTGTTCATTTTTCAATAAATTTGGTGGAAGATGTTGCTGTCATAGACAGCAACATCATCCATCAAAATTGTTGAAAAATGTACACCAGTTTCCTTGTTATTGACACAGTAAAAGATAGAATATTGACATCAGAGTGGTAAGAGTTAGAGTTTGAAAACAGACAGTGAGTTTGATTTGTCTATTTGAAGATGTAGTCGAGACAAATTCGACTCTAATGATGTAACTTTTAACCCTTTCATTGCACATAATCTGCTGTGTTAACACGGTTTTTACTGGTCATGGAAAATCTGGAGTTGTGATCTTGGAATTTAGAATCACGCCATGAGATCCTGGAATAACAGCATATCTTCGCATAATTCATAGAAGTCATGGGAATTTAACTGCTTAACACTGAAGTCAGCGGAAAAACGGCGGAAAATGGCTTGCAATGGTCCTGAGAAATGTGTATTTGCAGGCCAGGAGAAGACTATTTTTTTTAATTTACCACTGGAATGATTGGCTCGATTATTTTCAGAAATAGTCTTCTCTTGGCGTGCAAATGGATATTTTCTATAAGAAAATTACCATTTTCATGAACATATTTGAGGGTTAAAGGGTTTAACCTGCTTTCCAGCATATCTATTTAACAATTAACATGACAATCATGCAGGTTGTAGCTGTTGAATATTTTGAAACTAATTTGACTGGAAGACAGTGCTGCCATAAACCTCCCAGTCAAATTCCTTGCAAAATACTCAACAGAATATTGATCAAATTTTGAATAGATTTTATGTAATTTTGGGTTATTTTGGCGCATCCCTGTTTAATCAGGAATTGAACCAGGCATTCCTGTGCTAAATTTTCAAAAATGCACATGTAGTCTTCTCTTTGACTGCAAAAGGACATTTCTCCAGACTACCACGTCATTTTGGGCCAACCTAGCCATTGAAGGGTTAAATGATGACTCCTGAACCACTGGGTAGATTTTAACCCTTTAATTCTCAAATCGCAAGAAAATAAGTTTTTCATAGAAAATCTCCGTTTTGCAGACCAAAGATATTATTTTTGAAAATTTATCACTGGAATGAATTGCTCGCTTACCAAAACTTGCATAACTGAGACAGTCATTCCACTGATAAATTTTCAAAAATAATCTCTTGGTCTGCAAAAGCCTTTTTTTTACTGGCTTGAGTGTTAATGGGATAACCATACATTGCTGAAAGGACCTTGGTTGTGTGGGGTGGGTGGGGGAGGGGTTTGTGTGAATGGACTTCTGAACTTGTATATAGAAATGTAAGAGGTGAATATAGGATTCCAGGTTCTCAGTCATGTCAGTCAATCATATGATGTCATAATCAACTATGTGATGTGTAGGATGATGTCATAATCAATTAAGTCATGAATGACATACAGCTAAGTTTGTCATGAATGCTTAATTGATGATGGACTATACATTGTTGTACGGATTGTATTTCTACTATTTAATAAACATTCTGTGGTGAATATTTTGAAACTCATTTGAATGGGTGCTGTTGCTGCCAAATTGCCCAGAAATCAACAGGCATCTCATATCCCCTGAAAATATTTCTATATTTAATGGGACATGAGAACTTTAAGGAAAATTTTCTTGAACTAACCTGGTAGTGGTGGTCTTCCAAATATGAGAGAAATTCTGATTTGTGACTTGTACTTTACTAAATTTGCCTGTAAATTCTGAAAAAAATTACTGTTGAACCTTTTAACCAATTTTAACTTTGCAGTATGGATCCTAGGGATGTACAATGTAGGTTTCTGAATATGCTAAATTTTAAGTTTTTATTTATTTTTTTGAAATACTGGTGTTCTAGCCATGATACCATACATGAGTAAGTGTGCAGAACTTGACACTGCGCCTGTTGTTATGGCTTAAAGCAAATATTCACCCTTTAATGCTCAAGCTGGCCGAAAATGGCTTCTGCAGTCGCCTTGGGAAATGTTAATTTGCAGACCAAGAGAAAACTATATTTGAAAATTTATCACTAGAATGACTGGCTCGATAACTGAGCCAGTCATAACTGTGATAAATTAAAAAAAACTATCTTTTGTTGTGTAAATGGACATTTTTATGAGAAAGGATAATAACAACGTGTGTGGGTGTTGGGTTTGGACCCGTGACCCACATGAAAAAGTGTATCCTCACCCTGCTAAGTTAATTCCTATCGGTTCCATGGTGTGGAGTTGGAGAATCCAATGGGACTGGATCTCCTCCATGGTGTTGATTCTGGGTCTGCAGGATCGGAGGAGAGTACCTGTATAATGCGGTAACTCATGTGGGCTCTTGTATGATTGTTTTTATTAAAGTGACGTGAAACAGGAGTGTCAACTTTTTGTTTTTTGTTATCCTTTTAGAGGCTGGTGAATCCAAGCCATTTTCATACCTTTTCATTGACCACAGTAGTTTCTCCATAAAACTGACCCTTTATGACATCATACCTATGACGTCTCTGTCAAGCGGCTGATGTCATAAACATCCCCAACAACGTCTCACAATGTCATTAGCATAAACATGGCCAGACACGAGTGCCAAATCTGCAAGAAAAGCTATGGAGACGCGTGCGGCCTGAAGTGCCACAAAGCCTCCCACACAGGCAAATGCAAGTAGGTTTGCTGCACTTCATGCAATCTGACAGACTTCATCTATTTCAAACGCGTAGAATACTTAAGAAAACATCTGTGGAGGGCCCACGGCAAGGGAGACAGGTCGATCAGATCCCTGCTCATCTCCTCTGAGATAGCCATGGCGGGAATACGACTTATCCGCCCAGGCCCTCCCATCAAGAGAACGAAAAAGAAGTTTCTAGACACCAGACCTGGTCCTCTGTTCTCACCAGACGTCCAGACACTCGCCGTCGTGCAACAGCAGAGCTGCCAACAGAGGTGAGTGGGCTGCGACAGCCCTATCTAATGGGATACACTATCCCCAAGCACCATCAGGACAACCCGCCACATGCCATCCTTCCACTAGATGACGCGTTCGATGCCCTGTTGGATGTGGCGTGCCCATCTGGGTTACAGACGAACTCACCCAAGCGGGAGCTCCGTTCTGAGGGCAGCAGGAGCCCGTCAAGCACCTACAGCTCTGGGTCCTTGGTTCTGCCATCACCTCCGTCGATCCCTATACAGAGCCAAGTCTTCTGAGCCATCATGGAAGGTACTGTGACGAACGATGTGGACAACTTTCACGTGAGAAGAAAAGTGCCAAGGAAAATTCAAGGATTAGACACCACGCTACATAAAACTATAACAAACATTATAAAATCCGGCAGAGCGAAAGGCAGCTTCTGTGATCAGTACAACATCAACTGTCACAGATGCTACATAGTGCTTAAAATGCGTGCGTAGTACAACCCCCCCCACCCCCACCCCCAAACAACAGCCGCCAGGTTCCCCCCCCCCCCCAAAAAAAAACCGAACAGAAACCGTCACCTGCCGCCAAAGCCTCCAAAAAGCCGCCAAAAAAGCACCAAGCCACCAGGCTGCCAGACCACCCACCCACCCTCCCATTGCGCAGACACATGCACACACTGACAAAGCCGCCCACTAAAGGCTGCCAACACCAGGCTGCCAAAAAGGGTATAAAGGGGCCCACAAAACAAGCCCAGACCATTCAGACTTTCTGGATTGCACAAAATCGTAATCAAGCGTCATGCTTAAGAACTCAAAACTACTGTTCTCAATAAGTAGTTATTAACCCATTTTTATAAGAAAATTTTAATTTGTGTGGAACGAATTTGATGGTTAAATGTAGCAAGCAAAGAATGATTTAAATTCTTTTGCAGTGCCATTATTTACCGATGACATTAGAAAATATGAACAAGATGAAGTTTATCCCAGTGAAGGACTACACAGCTAATAGACTGCGAAGTGGAATCCTGCAGCTTGGTGACAAAACACAGCTGGTTGTTGATGAAACAGCACTTCAACCCGGACAACTGGACACTAATGGTATAAATTAAAATGCTTTGCCACTTTAATGGTCAAGCTGGTCAAAAACGGTTTCTAGTTCATACACTGGTCGTGAGAAATGTCAATTTGCCTTCCAAGAGAAGGCTATTTTGAAAATTTATTTTGTGTGACTCGGTAATTGTGACAGTAATTCTGGTAGTATTTTTTCGAAAATAGTCCTGTCCTGCAAATGGACACATACACTAAGCAAAGATTGTTATTTTCTTGAACAATATTTGCCATTAAAGCTTAACTCCTCTTGTGTCATAAGGGCTTCAATGCGCTCATTAAGCTACTTATACCAATTAACCATTTATTGTTAAAGATTTTTCAAGAAAATTAAAAGCTTTGCTCAGTTAATCTCTACTTGCGGTTCATGAGAAGACTGTATATTTGCCACTGGAATTTGCATAAAAGCCTTTCTGTTGTCCTGAAAATCAATTTTTCTTATGATCATTGCAGGGTTAACCCTTTAACCCGCAAATTTGTGTTAGAAAATTTCAATTTTCTCAGAAAATGTCCATTTGCAAACCGAGAGAAGACTATTTTTGAAAATTTATCACTGGAATGACTGGCTCGGTTATCGAGCCAGTCATTCCATTGGTAAATTTTAGAAAATAGTCTTCTCTCAGTCTGCAAATGAACATTTCTCAATACCACTACGGAAGAGGTTTTGGGCGGAAATGAGTGTTAAAGTGTTAATTGTCATGAAAATCCAAATATTTGCTTAGTGTGTGTCCATTTACTATTTTAGGAAAATTTATCATTTGAGTGACTGGCTCGGTAACTAGAGCCAGTCATTCCACTGGTAAGTTTTCCTAAAATAGGCTTCTTGGCCTTCAAGTCGAAATTCCTCAAAGCCACTGTAGAGGCCGTTTTTGGCTGTGTTGACAATTATAGTGTCAAGTTGACAGAAGATTCCAAAGACGGGTGAAAGTAGGGCTGCGCGATGTACCGATACCATATTTAAAACCGATATCCTGCACTGACGGTTTCATAACCGATTATAAAAAATAAATATCGAAAAACCGAATATGAACATATTTTCGGTGTTTCGTATCAGGATTGTTAAAAATAAAAGATACTAACGAGCATGAAAAGCGTAATGAATAATAATGGCCATACTTTCCATTAAGCTATGTTCTGGGCAACTAATAATTGAACGTGGCCCCTAATTGCGCATATTGTGTAACTCCATGTAACTCGCTATACGCCTAGAGAAATCAAGCAGCGAATTAACTAAATAAATATCCACTCGTCTTTTCTCTGGTAGTCTCAGATAAATTTTCAATATAAAACACTAACGCGGGAATTTGTCATTGAAATTTGTATCGGGGAAACATTTCTAAACAACGGCATCCATTTTATTTACGTCACGGGCTAATTAACATAATGCAAAGTCGTCCTAAAACTAAATCGCCAGAATGCATAAAAATCTCGCCAATAAATATAATGCTGAATACATTTTGCTGATTAGGATACAATTTTAAATAAAATTATTACTCAAACCGTTTTTAAAACGTTATGTTCTATACACAATATCATATTAACTTATGAAATTCGCGTTCGCAATATTCAGTTAATATTTTCTTCAAGGCATGATTTCGTCCTCGGGCCGAATTGGAAATGAAAGAAGAAAGGGAGATAATTACATCATAATTAATTACAATCACGTGATTTACGTCTTCACAACCTGTTTTGCTGATTTATGATTAATTTTGACAAAATAAACGATGTTTATTTAACTGTGCGTAATATTTAGGCGGTCTAATTAATAATTTCACTCCAGCGATGATGGATATTATGAGGTATATTAAGCTTTAAAGGCGTAAAACGTTACGAATGTATCAGGGCGTGAAAATACGTTCTGTGTTCGTGCTATTT
This sequence comes from Chaetoderma sp. LZ-2023a, assembly GCA_034401795.1. Taxonomy (NCBI): domain Eukaryota; kingdom Metazoa; phylum Mollusca; class Caudofoveata; order Chaetodermatida; family Chaetodermatidae; genus Chaetoderma; species Chaetoderma sp. LZ-2023a. Next base: position 153,902,607 of record CM067369.1, on the reverse strand, counting down.
TTTGTCAGTTAAAACCGATATGAAAAGTCATATCGAAACCGATATGGCTGTAAGCCAAACCGCGCAGCCCTAGGTGAAAGTAACACCAGTGATATGGCTCTGAATGCTACTGTAACTCTTCTCTCCATGAGAACTTAGTATCTGAATTGCCAATCAGCTATCCAGATAAGCTGTTAAATACTCCTTAACCAACAGCAGGATTCCAACAAACCTTGAATTGAAAGATCCTATGGTAGGAAGGCTTTAACACTTCTAATAAGATATTTGATTTGACAATTTTTCTGGCAACAATCATGAATTTTCAGAAAATGTATGCAAAATCTGTAAGAAGACTGCTCGTCATTAACCGATTGGCCGATTTGAACCAAACTTGGCTGGAAGGATTATATGGTTATAACTTGTGTATAGAAATGTGATTGGTAAATTTTTAGGTGGCTATCTTGAACTTAAAAAAAATGTCCAGTTTAATAATAGATCATAAACTCATTAACTGCAGGGTCAAGTTTAATCAAACAAAGCTGGAAGTGACCCTATGGTGGTAGGTAGCCTTCAGAACTTCCATGCAGATATGTGAATTTCCTAATATGTACAGGAAAGCATAAAAAATATTTTAGATTTGCTTGACTGATCTCAAGCGTCTCTGATGGCTGACTTTGCAGACGACCTTGTTTTCAAAATATTCAACACGTAAAGAGCTTTGGTTCATGTAATATATTGTCTGATGGGTTGCATCAGCATCGGGGCATGTCACTTATATAATCTAGATTTAATTATTCTCACGATCATTGTGGAAAATTGTATAAAAATTATGGTTTTATATTGATTCAGGGTTATCGTTGGTGGGGGGATTCCCAAGGGAATGATGTATGTATATTATATTTATATGAAGAAGAAGGATATATGATGGTAACCCTTTCAATGCTGTCTACTTGTTATTACATTAACCGTTACCACTCTAATGTAAATAGTCCATCTTTTACCATGTCAATAGCAAAGAAACTGTACATTTTTCAACAATTTTGGTGGACGATGTTGCTGTCTTCGAACTGAAAACCAGTTCATCTTTTAACACCTCTTGTGTCAACTTAATCATTTAACGCTTCAGTGATCTTGAGAAAATGTCCATTTGCAGGCTAAAAGAAGAATACTTTTGAAAAATTTACCACTGGAATGGCTCGGTAACCGAGTCAGTCATTCCAGTGGTAAATTTTCAAAAATACTTTTCTTAGTCTGCAATTGCGCACTGGCTCAGAAGAAATTTGAATTTTCTTGACCATTACACTTTTGTTGAATGCCCATTTGAAGGATAACAGAAATCTATTTCTTTTGTAAATTTTCGTTATAAATTTACAAAAATACTCTTTTAGCCTGCAAAAATCAAACTTTCCTTGAAAGGTATTGGCAATTAAATGGTTAATTGAAATAAATAGTATTTTGAGCTTTAATGTGCTGTGGATACAAGAGGGGTTAATTTAATTTAAAATTAAAAAATCTGACATCAGTGTGGTAAGAGTTAAAGGACCGTAGTGTGGAAGGTTTATATTCCAGTTGCATGCCACAGACCATTAAGCCTCTTACTTTTGGATAATTTGCCGGTTAATTTGCCAGGCTTTGTTGGCCAATCTTGGATCAGCAGTCATTGTACTGCAGGTTATTACCAAGCAGTAAGGCTTTATGGTTCAGCCTTGAAGCTAATGGCTTCTTGGTTGGTTAATGTCATCAGTATTTTGATTGGGCAGATAATTTGCCTTCTTGAAAATGAGACTCCGATGGTCTATCATATCTGCAACAACATGTGCCAGTTAAATTGGTTTCAAAATATTGAATAGAATGGTTATTAAATTGTAAATTCACCAATGACATACAATTCGTACATTTTCATGACAGGCTTCATTTTTCATGACGAATCTGTGTCATCTTGATTGTGACATGTGACATATTTGATTATGATGAGATACTTGAGTGACAGATCAGATCCCTCGATTTCTAAATCACAGCACAGTGAATATACGGCATTGATGCTGGCTATAATGCATTGAGATCAATTTACACGCATACTGATCATTTTGTGCAAATAATCAGAATGAAAATCGATGTTGTCGTAAGCAGTTATAAGTTTTAGTTAAAATTGTTTTAAAACTGTTAGAGTAGGTTTCTTAACCAGTTCACGTAACATCAATTTTATGTGATTTGAGAGTAAATGTGAAATTTTTTTTTGCAATTATATAAACATATTTCTTGACAGGAGTGAAGAATATCACAGCTCTAGGAAATCTGATCAATTGGCAGAGAGTAGAGTATGACTTTTCTTTTCATCGACAGGAGTTCCACACAAATGTTCCTGTTCTTGTTCTGTCGGAAGGCAAATCTCTCTTACCCGTAAGTTTGTTTTATTCACGTAAAGCTAATGGTTGGATCTGATCTGTCACTCAAGTACCTGGTGTGATAATCAAATATGTTACTTATTAGCTGACATCACAATCAAAATGACGTAATTCTGCCACAAAAATCGAGAAGTCTGTCACCATTGTGTACAATGACCATTCCAGTTTTTGCTATTCCCCACCCACCTCTAGCTAAGCTCCACCCACACTTTGCCATGTTGGGATTGATCGATCCCCGAACACCCTAACTATCAATTTTTGAAAACTACTGGTAAGCTGGTGAATATTTTGTAACTAATTCGACTGGGTGCAGTTGCTGCCTACGGCTGTATTCAACAGCTTCCCTGTATCGTTTTCTGGAAATTAATAGTCAGGGAGTTCAGGGATCGATCGATCCATCCCAACACGAGTGAGGTGTGGGTGGAGCTTAGCTATAGATTGGCATGGCATAGCTAAAACTGGAATGGTCCATTCTATGTTACCATGCGAAAGAAACTTTTTAATTGCATAAAGTAACACAACACTCATCATCCATGCCAAAATCACACTTAATTCAAAAGATATTTAACCAGGTGACAACAGCAACTATCTAATAGAATACTAACAGAGATGTATAAAAAATGAACTATGATACCACCTAACATGCCTGAACTATCTAGCCGTGAGCAAGTAAACTCACCATCTAAATACCCTGTTGTTCCATTATATTCCATGTGAAACAAGCAATACGCCTAAACCATACACGCCAAAATATTATAATTTATTTTATTATTCATCTTTGTTCTATTTTCCAGTCAATTTTGTCTTGCATACTTTGTAATTTGCAAGATAGTGCTGCACTGTGTAACTTTATGATGTTGGCATGAGTTGAGGGATTCATTTCTAGCCATGGCACACCCATTTCTAGTTACGCTTCACATTTCTACCTGTGCCACACCCATTTCTAGTTACGCGTCACATTTCTACCTGTGCCACACCCATTTCTAGTTATGCTTCACATTTCTACCTAGGCCACAACCATTTTTAGTTGACGCTTCACCCACTTTTTACGTGTGTTGGTATTGATTTGAAACTTGAAATCTGAATTCTTAGAATCTAAATTTCAAGGTAACTACGAGTATTTTGAAACTAATTTGACTGGTAGGTAGCAACAGCTCCAAGCCAAAATTATTTTCAGAATATTCAACAGAATGTTTTTTAAATTGTAAATTCATCAGTCATTCAATTCGTACACTTTTCGGACAGACTCCGTTTTTGGTGATGGAGCTCTGTTATTTTGATTATGACATCAGATACTTGAGTGACAAATATCATCCCTCCATATTGACTAAGTTAATGTCTGGGGACAATGTGACCAGAACTCAACTTTTATGTTGTCTCATTTTGCCTGCAGAGTGATTGTCACATGCCGTTATCAGCGAAGGTTCCCGTTCCTGATGACCTTCGAGAATACTTCTCATCGATTGCGGAGACGATTACCCATGATGCTCTTAATCAGTTTAGATGCTACTTCAGCCTTATGTCTCCCATGAGCTATAGCATGTCTGATAAAGTACAAAATGTAAGCTATGCTAGCTGTATGAAATGGAAGGTGTGCCTAAAAGTAGGCTTGCACTACTACGTGATTTAATCGAAAATCACGATTTTATTTTACATCACGAATTTCTATGATTAAAAATTAAATAACTGAATAATCGTGAATAAATTGTATGCATAAATATTTCAAAACCTACATTTTAATTACTCTAATGCGATACATCAAGAAAATTGACATTTTGCTCAGCGAATGTATGTCCATTTGGAAGCCAAGAGAAGACTGTTTTTGAAAATGTATCAACTTTTTATATAGTATCAGTAACATTTAACCTTTTGATGTCAATTTGATTATACTTAGAGTAATATGATCCCCTGTATTTTCTATAGCAATAGTGCGATCCTTTTGTAGCCGTGCTCCACCCATTTTTAGTTAAGCTCCGCCCACTTTTTATGTATGTTAGAATTTATTTATATCTTCTGAACCCTGAATTCCTAGAATCTGATTTGCAGGGTAGTTATACAGATAATCTCGGGGTTCGTACACCTGTATTTGGAATTCCCTGACTTTTCATGAACAAGATTAACAAATTCCATGACCTCCAAGAATTAATATCTAGGATATTTGTCTGATAACGTAGCGCCAAAAATAAGATCTGAGTTATTTTGTCTGAACAGTGCCTCTTGCAACAACCAGGCCACATGATTACCATTTTCCATGATTTTCCATGACCTATGATGAAAAATACTGATTCTCAATGACTTTCCAGGCCTGGAATTTAAATTTTCAAATTCCATAACTCCAGGGTTTTCATGACCATTGACCAGTACAAACCCTGTAAGCTGTTGAATATTTTGAACCTAATTTCACTAATGGCTGGTCAAATTAGTTTCAAAATATTGAACAGAATTCTTATTCTTAAGTTCACCAAAGACATAGAATTCCTAAACTGACTGACTTCTTTTTTTGTGATGGAGCCATACATAATTATTCCCCCACCTTTTGCAAAAAAGGGGGTGTTGGGGGTCGGGTGTGTGTGGGGATTATGTATTCGCCTCCGTTCATCCGTGCATCTGTCCGTGTGTCCGTCGAATGCAGGAATTCAATAACTAAATATTTCTTGAAATATCATGACAAAACTTCTCGAGAAAATTGCCAATGGTAGTAGGCAAAAGTACATTGTTTTGTGCATCAGTCAGACAGTCATTATCCATCCATCCATCCATTCATCTGTGTTTCTGACCATGTGTTTGTCCATTCGTGCAAATTTTGTTTTTTTGTTTGATGACTACTGTTGCTTGGGGTATCATGATGAAACTTCATGGGAACGTTACCTATGGTATTAGGGAAATGAACATTATTTTGTGGGTCCCTCCATCTGTCGTTCTGACTGTTTGTCCATCTGTCCGTGCTTATTTTTAGTTTTCATTCAATAACTTTGCTTTTTCTTGTAGTATTGTGATGAAACTTCATGGGAAGGTTGGCTATGGTAGTAGCGAAATGCACATTATTTTGTTGATCATTCAGTTCATCCAACTGTCAGTCCATCCATCTGTCTTCCTGACTATGTGTCTATCTGTCCATGCAAATTTGGGGTTTTAATTCGATAATTTTTTTTTCTTAGACTATCTTGACCAAACTTCATGGGAAGACTAATGCTTTATCGCTTATTGTATTCATACTCATTATCACCTTTCCTCTGTGCGTGCATCCGTTCATCTATCCGCACCAGTGTTATTATGTCATCCCACTAAGATGTCTGCCATTGCGGCGGTGTCATTTGATGTATATCATCTAGTTATGATTATAGTAACACTGGTGTGGATAGATGAGTGAATGCAAGCACATTTAGAGTTAATTGAGGGATCCAATCTGTCACTCAAGTTTATCTGACGTGATAAACTTGAGTGGCAGATTGGATCCCTCAATTAACTCTAACACCCTGCCATTTATTTTGAAGATAGTTTGGCCCAAATACACAATGGCTTTCAGTCAAATTATTTTCAAAATCTTAAGTATATTTGAAATGGCATAGCCTCTGTAAAATTCAAGATTGTGTTAAGTCTGTATGAATTGTGTAGTTTTGCGCTTTACTTAACTTTCTAGGAAATTCAGGATGACTTTGTGAACATGAGAAGACAGAATACACAAAGTATGACCGTTGATGACTTCCAGGCACTACTCAGCCTTGTCAGGTAAAGAAATATTAATGGATGAATCCACCTTTAGCTAAGCTCAGGCCATTTCCAACCGAACTCCACCCATGCTTTTGCCCATGCTGGGATCGATCGAAGCATTAATTCACAGAATTCCAATATCATGGTAACTATACATGGAAGCTGTTGAATATTTAGAAACTAATTTGACTGGTCGCTGGTAGTTTATTTGGTTTCAAAATATTCAAAAGAATGGTTATTAAATTGTAAAGACATACAATTTGTACACTTGACAGACTATTAAGCATTCCTGACGGACTTAGATACGTCATTTATTACATATTTTGTTTCTTACATCAGCCTACATGTGATATAATTAATTATGATGTCATATACATGAGTGACAGATTCAGAATTTCAATTGGATAGTTTTTCGTATAATTTCTTGAAACTTATTTAAAACGTGACTCGCCCTTCATCAGTAGGTTGATTTTAACCAAATTTGGCGATTAGTACCCCATGGTGATAGGCTCCCGGACTACCATTCAGAATTTCTATTCGCCAATTTTTTCGGCAGCCATCTTGAATTTTGATCACTAAGAAATCCTGTAGGAAATGATTAGAAGCATCTTTAAATAACTTCTGAAGAGCAACCTGGTGGATTTCAATGAGAGTTGGATGGATGAACACTGGTGATTGGCTCCAGAATTTGCATACAGAATTTTGGTTGGTAAATTTTTCTGGTGGCCACAAACAACATTTCAAGAATTGTTGTAGGGATCAGGCTGAAATTCATTAGCTTACATCGATTACTAAGGGTGATTGAAGCATGTTCAAGAGAATTTGATCTGTAATCAAACATGGCTGTTATGGACCAATCAAAATTTAGCGTTTGGTGACCATCTATAGGTTTGGATCTGATTGTGTGGTCAGCGTTAATATTAATTTCCTACTAAATATTGTGTGTACTGAAATCCAATTTTGTACTTTGTCTTGCTACTGCTGAATTTAAAGAGTCATGTCTGTTCAAATGCTATTGCTAATGGTTGAGGTGAGAATCAAGGTCCTTGGGCCGCTTGTCCTGCAAAAGGTAATATGTAGTTCTTACAGTCGCGGCTTTTAATACAGGGCTATTGAGCGCATGCAATCATCAAAGATGAAAGTTTTCAGAATTTTCCCTGAAATCAGGATTTTTTTACCTAGGAATCCTTCAGATCCAAAATGTTTGGTTTTCATCTGACTGGTAAATCAAGCTTATACATTGAAATAGCTATGATTGTGCATTTAAACACACAATTTTCAATTATGTGTGCTAATTTGTTTGTTAATCAACACTTTTAGTTCAGGATTTTGTTGCGCACCACTTTCATCTCTGAATCATGCTGCTAAACATATCACAGTTTAATTCCAGAGATGGAGTGCATTATGTCGGTATGCTTAACCTCTCAAACAAACTGACCTGCAAGCTGACAATCGGGAAATTATGAGATAAAAGTTATTACATCGATTGCTGTGCCAGTTATTCCAGCATAAAATTTTCAAAAATAGTCTTGAAATGTACATTCAATAAGCAAAGAAAATTTTCTTGACCAACCCTGCCCATTGCCTATGGCAGCAACAGCGCCAAGTCAAATTAGTTTCAAAATATTCAACAGCATGTTTCTTAAATAGCACAAATATACAATTCGTACAACGTGTCAGACTATTACGTGTTAGGGACAAACACGAATCATTCATGACATCATGATTATGATATCAGCATACACGTCGCGTAGTGGATTATGACGTCATATGATTGAGTGAGGAAATAGATTCATGAATTAACTGGGTGGACAAAACCACATAATATCTGCAATTGCTATCTATGTTTTTAGGTTGTTGTCATTAAGTCATGGAATGCAGACAGCTGATCTGGATTTATGGAAGCAGGCTAAATCAATGGATTTGGAGAGGAAGAGACGCCTTTCTTCACTCCCACAGCAGCAAAGATCTTGACCACCATACATTTAATCAAGTTTAGCAACAACAATTAATATATCTGCTGAGAACTTTGAATAAAATTTGATTAAAAGTTGTACTGTTGCATCAAATTTCAATCAAATTCTAGTCAACCCTGTCCATGATAGCTACATTATGTAGCATAGACAAATTATCACTAAAGATTGGCGATTGTTTAACCCTACCACCGACAAATCCTGAAATAGTAAATTCTTTACGATATAAAACGTATTCTGTTGAATATTTCGAAATTAATTAATTTGACTGGAAGCAGTTGCAGCAACAGTTTCCAGTCAAATCAATCTCAAAATATTCAACAGCTTTCTTGTATGGTTGTCTTGGAGAATGAGACATGGGGAATTCATCAGTGAACGGGTTAACGCAGATATATTTTGGAGGCCATACCATCATGGCTGTTTGTGATAGCTGGTTAGTCTTAGCAGTTTAATGCTGAAATGTGTTGAAGAAAATTTCAGATCTCTTGTAGGAAATCTCCATTTTGCAGACAGAGATTATTTTTGAAAATATATTGACGAAATTGTTGGTGGCTCTCACTTATCAAACCAGTCATTCCAGTGGTATGTTTGGAAAAAATAGAATTCTTGGTCTGCAAATGAACATGTCTATTGACCACAGCAAAAAGTTGTCTATGGCCTGCTTGAGGGTTAAAGGAACCTGATTTTGAGGCACTAAGTGTATTTGTAAAGAGACAATGGACCTTTCCAGTTTATCTATCAGTCATATGATATCATCAACTATGTGACATGTAGGCTTGCGTCATAATGAATGACATCATGAATGACATAGATAAGTTTGTCAGCAACAGCACCCAGTCAAATTAGTTTCAAAATATTCATCAGCTGACCTGTATAATTTCTGGAAATTGTGATTCAGAGAGTTGCATGGATCGATTGATCCCAATACGTGTGGGTGGAGCTTAGCTGGAGATGGGCGGGGCATAGCTAAAACTTGATTCCTCCATTGTATTGATTTAAAAATTTCAGCCCTTTATTGGTCAAGCCGGCCAAACCGGCTTCTGCAGTGGTCTTGAAGAATATTCACTTGCAGGCCAAGAGAAGACTATTTTTGAGTTTCCTACTGTGGAGTGGCTGGCTCTATAACCGAGCCAGTATTTCCAGGGGTATATTTACAAAAAATCTGTTGGCCTGGAAAGGAACATTCAATAAGCAAATATTAAAATTTTTACTCAAATTTGACAATTAAAGGGTCATGGAAATCATGGAAAGTCATCAAGTTGAAGAATCTCGATGCAAGGCGTGAAATTCCTGCACAATCAATATGTTTTGTCACATCTAGAAAGGTCGTGGAAAGTTAATCCTTGAAGGATTCATAATATATCTATTTCAAGATGAACATTTAGATAAGCTGTTGACTATTTATTGGTTTTTAAATGATTTTCTCATATTTGATCTTTCGGGTCAAAACTAATTTTGTATGTCCAAAATGTTATCCATTGTACCGGATCATAGAGAGAAAGCTGCACACTATTAACCATTAACTCTTCACAGGCTAAATTTGATCAAGAAAATCAAAGTAGTTGCTCATTTAATGTGCAAGGTAAAAGATGACTATTGTTGAAGATTTACTGCTGGAATGACGGCTTGACTGGCTGGCTCGGTTATCGTTCAAAATCAATTTTGATTGATTTCAGCGGTGAATTTCAAAAATAGTCTTCTCTTGGCCTACAAATGAGCATTCATCAAGACCAGCGGCACAGGCCGCCTTTAGCAGGCATCGCCATGAAATCGTTGAGGTCATAAAATCTTAGTAATTTCAAAATCATAGTCATGATAAAGTCATTTTGCTATGTAACATGTGTATTCATAAATCCTGGAATAAGATAAATCCTTGTTTAGATCATTTTCTAAATTTCTTTCTATTATCCTGTTTTGTTATTAACGAGTTGAGATGAGTGGCTATGTTTAGCAGTGATTTATTCTGATCGTCACATATAGGAATGTTAGAATTGTTAATTTTTGTACATGTTGCAGTCTCATGAAATAATTCATTTGTCAATAATCTGTGTTGAACGCTCTTCTATTTTCTATTTCAAAATTTTCTTTAGTGAGGCGAGATGTTTTAATGGATGAATCCATTTTTAGCCATGCCCCGCCCATCTCTAGCTAAGCTCCACCCACACTTTTCCTATGTTGGGATCGATCGATCTCTGCACTCCCTGAATCTCAGTTTCCAGAAAACTAGCTACAGGTAAGCTGTTGAATAATTTGGGATTAATTAGATTGGATGCTGTTGTTGAACATCACCTAGTCTAGTGAGTTTCAAAATATTCAACAGAATGTTTATTAAATAGTAAAGAGATATAAACGGACTATTAAGTGTTTATGACAAACTAAATCATGTCATTCATGATGTAATCCATTTAACTTTTGCCTCGTCAATGGGCAACAGCGATAGAGTGATCCATTCCTCGCTCTGCCCCGCCCATTTCTAGCTGAGCTCTGCTAAGCACTTTGTAATCGTGTTGCAATTGATTTATATACTTTGAACACTAAATTACAAAAATCTCAATTTCAAGGTGAGGCAGGTAAGCTGCTGAATATTTTCAAAGCCGTTTGATTTGGAGCAACAGATCCCAGTCAAATCAGTCAAAACATTCAACAGAATGTTTGTTAAATTGTAAATTCACCGAAGACATACAATCCACACACTTTGTAATGTCGGCAAACAAGTGACGTATTTGATTATGACGTCAAACACCTATTTTTTCAGATTGCATGTTCCATGGGATTTAACTCTGGATATGCTGAATATTTTGAAAACAGTTTGACTGAAAGATGGTGGTTAAATATTGAGCATATGGAGTGTTATTGCATGTTGAATTTATTGTTTAATGGTTTGCAGCAGAGAGACAGTTAACCCTTTAACACTCATATCAGCCAAAAAGGGTTTCTGCAGTGGTCTTGAGAAATGTCCATTTGCAGAGCAAGAGAAGACTATTTTTGAAAACTTACCACTGGAATGACTGGCTCGATAACCGAGCCAGTCATTTCAGTGGTAAATTTTCAAAAATAGTCTTCTCTTGCTCTGCAAATGGACATAGTATATGAGAAAATAAAAATTTTCTTGAACTAATTCGAGGGTGAAAATGTTAAGTGAGAGATTGAATCCCTCCTGTATGCCTTGGCCATTCATAGTATGCCAGTCCGGATTCATTTTCAGAGCATCACTTTCAAATTTTGCATACTAATGCCTCATGAATCACACCGTCACATCAAATTGCTTTGCTGGAAAAACTCTTCATATCCCCTAGCAATGTTAACCATTTAGTGGTCAATCCAATCAAAACGGCTTCTGCAGTTGTAAATTTACGGCTCGCATGATTGTGGATAATTACTTCAATCATTTATTAGCTCAGCTGGCTCAAAGAGCCAAGCGAGCCTCTACCACGGCAACAATCTATCCATTCATCCATCCGTAGCTCCATCAAATCACTTCTTTTCCTTAATGGTTTGACTGATTTCAAATTTGGCTGGTTTAATGACCATTGTGACAGATCGGATCCCTCCTGTCCATTATGACTTGGCCATTCATAGTATATCAGTCCTCATTCAATGGTTTGACCGATTTCAAATTTTGATTGATCCATTTTCTGGGTGAAAGTCTTGATTTTATGAAAAATTTACCAAAAATTGTCAAACCGCTTGTCCTTAGTTGCTTTGTGGATTTTAACCAAATTTGACTGGAATCATCCTACAGTGTTCTACGATGGTAGACTCGAAGTTTTATTCAGAATTTTAATTGGTTGTTTTTTTTGGTCAACTGTCTTGAGTTTTCCGAAAAATTTTCAGAATTATTAAAAATATTACTTCTTAAAGGTGTATATTCTTAGCAAAAATGCTTGAAAATAAAATTGCCAACAATGTATACTGTTAGAGGCTTAAATTGTTTGCCTAGATGTAATGAAATGCCAGACAGCGTAATTTCCAATGATGCAGTATACAAGATGTGTAATAAGTCGCCGCTGTCTGTAAAAGTCTCCCAGCAAAGATGGTCCATGTTTGGCCATGTGCTAAGGATGCCAGAACGGGATGAATTTTAACCTGATTTATGATTTCATTACGTATAAATTAATACATTTTTTTAAGTTGTGAAATTGAATTGGAGACACGAGTTAAAAAAATTATAATAATTTGTACGGAAGGAAATCATAATGTGTTAACAGGCATCGGTGGCAACATGTTCCGATGGACCAAGTCATACCTACACAATCGCAGAGCTAGGGTGCTGGTGGATGGACAATCTGGACAGAATGTACTGCTGAGACAAGGGGTACCACAAGGCGGAGTATTATCACCAACTCTGTTCATACTCTTCATTAATGACATTGTAGCAGAGCTGCTCAATGGGATCCAAGCAGCCCTCTATGCAGATGACCTCGTCCTCTGGTGCACCGAGGAGTACACAACGACTGCCACGTACAGAATGCAGCTCGCCTTGGACAGAATTACAGCTTGGGCCAATCGCTGGTGTATTACCATCAACAAAGAAAAGAAATCATCAGCCATGCTATTCTCACTGTCCACCAAAACCAAGGTTGGCAATCTGACACTGGGCGGTACTCCACTCGAGTACGAGGACCAGCAGACATACCTGGGAGTCACCTATGACAGAAGATTAACATGGAAGGAGCACATCCAGAATGCAGAGGCAAAGGCCAGAAGAAAGCTAAACATCATGAGGAAGCTGGCAGGTACAAAGTGGGGTGCCAATGAAAGGATCCTCAAGACCATCTACCTAGGTGCCGTACGACCACACCTTGAGTATGGATCCAGCTCATGGATGACAGCAGCTAAATCTCATCAACAGAACCTCGACAGAGTACAAAACCAGGTACTGCGCATCATCACTGGTGGAATGAGATCAACACCAATAGAAAAAATGGAACCGACAGCAGGCATCACCCCACTTAGTAAAGGAAGAGATTGCAAAGCACTGATCCAAGCTGCAAAGTTCAAATCGTTCAACAACCACCCGATGAAGATCAGGCAAGCACAGCTGTCATCAGGAAGATTTAAAAGATGAAGTTTTGTGAAAGAGACAAAAGCACTTCAAAGGAAACACCAAGAAATGTTGCTAGCACAAATAGAAGACCCAAACCACAACTTGATCCTCCACCCTGGGAAAACAAACTAGAGAGCATAGCTATTCGCACCACAGTACCTCATCTCACAACCAAAGATGAGCACAGTGATGTGAGCAAGAAGGCCCTGACCCTAGCCATGCTGGAAGAAATGTACCCTCAGGAGACATGGATAAAGATCTACACAGATGGATCAGCCAAAGATGCAATTCGGAGCGGAGGTGCCGGACTGCACATACAGTATCCAAACGGACAACATGAGTCAGCTGCAATACCGACAGGCAAACACTGCACAAAACTACAGAGCTGAAGTCGAAGCACTGGTCCATGCAGCTAATACCATCAGCAGAACAGCAGACCCTATTGCACGGATTGTCTTTTTATATGATGCCCGCTCCGTCCTTGAGGCTATCACCAAAGGTAAGCTGCCACAACTTGAAGAAACACGACAAACCATCAAATGCTTTCGGATAGCATTGCAGTGGATCCCCTCACACTGTGGAGTCCAAGGAAATGAAGCAGACAAGATGGCAAAGGTGGGAGCAGAAGAGAATCAGACAGAAAACATGGTTACGCATACAGAGATGAAGACTATCATCAAGTCACTCTATAGAACACCTCAATCAGAAGATGCCTACCATCATCTCTCGAGGCCAGAGCAAGTGACCATTTTTCGTCTCAGAACTGGACATAACAGATTAAACCAACACATGTACAGGCGGTTCCACCTTACAACATCACCCGCTTGTCCTTGTGGAGAAGCAGAACAGACCACAGAGCACATACGTCAATGTTGCAGTACGTATCAGCTGCTGAGAGAAGAGATCTGGCCTTTGTCAACCTCTTTTCTTGAAAAGCTGTATGTGCCTGTGGAAGAACTGCAGAAAACCACAGATTTCTTCTTGAGAACGGCTCTCCAAGTGTGATACCAGCGATCGAAAAGAAGAAGATAATGTGTTACAATTTATTTCGCTTTATTGCACAGATTAAGCCTCTAAAAGTACAGAATTTAACCAATTCTATTTTCACGCATTTTGCTGTGAATATATACCTTTAATCCAATGGACTGATATCAACGAAACTTGAGTGGCACAATATGTACGCTTCAACATATCAAACGAGAATTTTGCTTTGTCAACCTTTTTCGCGGCCATCTTGAACTTTCTGAAAATTATCCAGAAATCCTTTAAACCATATCTTCTAAACCGCTTGGTGGATTTTAACCAAATTTGGCTGTGAGGATCTTATGGTGGTAGCGTTGATAACTTCTAGTCAGAATTTTGATTGGTTGATTCTTTTGGTGACCATTATGTAATTTCTGAATATTATTATTCTGAAGAACGACTGGGCCGATTTCAATTTATATTTGGCAGGAAGCATCCTTAGGGCATAGGGATCCAAGTTTGTTCAAATAGAGCCAATCGGCCGATTTGACTGGTGGCCATCTTGGATTTCGGCAGATTTTAGGAAACGTCTTTAAAAATCTCCGAAACCACTTGAGGAATCGATTCAAAACTCATGAAACATCATCTAGGGAAAGAGATAAGCCAAGTTTGTTCAAGAAGACTGGATTGACCAAATGGTTCGGTGGCCATCTTGGATGACCTAATTTTCCCAAAAAAACCTTCTCCAGAACCGCTAAAGTGATCAGGCCGAAAGTTGGGAGATACGAACAAGGACTAAGGGCCATTAAAGTTTGTTCAAGGGAGGTTAATCCGTCAAAAAACATGGGCACCATGGGCCAATCAAAATGTAGCGTGTTTGGTGGCCATATTTGATTTTTTTATTTGATGGGTTTTGAGGCCGAAATTGGTTCTATATATGGTTTTTGGTATTCTGAGCTCAAATTTGCCATTTTCGAAACTGCCGGATAAACGTTTTGGCAGCCATGTTGGATTATTTTCCCGCCAAAGGCACACATACTAAAGCAATGGGAAATTTAAAATGTCGTCTTCTGGAGAACTACTAGGTCGATTTAAATTATATTTAGCAGGAAGCATCCTTAGGGTATAGGGATCCAAGTTTGTTCAAATGAAGCCGAGCAGTTAATTTGGCTGGTGGCCATCTTGGATTTCGGCCGATTTTAGGAAATGTCTTTAAAAATCTTCTCCGAAATCGCTTGGGGAATCGATTCAAAACTTATGAAACCTCATCTACGGAAAGATGTAAGCCAAGTTTGCTCAAGACAACTTGATTGACGCAATGGTTCAGCGGCCATCTTGGATGACTAAGTTTTCCCGAAAACCACTTCTCCAGAACCGCTGAAGGGATCAGGCCAAAATTTGGGAAATATGATCAGGGACTAAAGGCCATTAAAGTTTGTTCAAGGGAAGTTGCTCCATCTAAAAACATGGCTGCCGCGGGCCAATCAAAATGTAGCCTGTTTGGCGGCCATATTGGATTTTTTTATTTGATGGATTTTGCGGCCAATATTGGTTCTGTATATGTTTTTGGATATTCTGAGCCCAAATTTGCAATTTTCGAAATTGTCGGATAAACAGTTTGACGGCCATCTTGGATAATTTTCTCATCAAAAGCTCCCATGCTAAAGCAATGGGAAATTTAAAATGTCTTCTCGAGAACAACAAGACCGATTTCAATTATATTTGTCAGGAAGCATCCTTTAGGGCATAGGGATCCAAGTTTGTTCAAATGAACCCAATCGGCTAAGTTGCCCGGCGGCCTTTATGGATTTTGGCCGATTTTAGGAAATGTCTTTTCCGAAACCACTTGGGGAATCTTCATCTAGGCCAAGAGGTAAGCCAAGTTTGTTCAAGAGGACTTGATTGACCAAATGGTTTGGCGACCATCTTGGATGACCTAGTTTTCCTGAAAACGACTCCTCCAGAACCGCTGAAGGGATCAGGCCAAAATTTGGTCCATTAAAATTTGTTCACGGGAAGTGATCCATCAAAAAAACATGGGCGCCGTGGGCCAATCAAAATGTAGTGTGTATGGCAGCCATATTGCACTTGTAAAAATGTCCACAAACTCATTTAAAAGACTGCTAAACCACCCACCAACAATTTTGACAAAAATTTAGGGTGCTCCAGGTGAGCGACATAGGCCCCTTGGGGCTCTTGTCTATCATGTCTATTTAAATACAAATGGTCCAAATGCTAATGATCCTGGTGAGTGTCACAGGCCTTTGGTCCTCTTGTGTTTTGTGGGTATATGTTGAGTTTCAGATACACTTGTTATTTCGTCTAGCCAGAATGGGCAGGTGATCTTATGCTATGCGAACTATCCATCTGTCTTGCTGCCTGTCTGTCCATCGTCTGTTCATCCATCTACAGCACCCTTTCAAGAACCACTGGCCCTATTTCAAGCAAATTTTACTCTTCACCTTGAGCATAGACTACTCAATATAATTACTTCTAGCATCTTAACTCTTTAACCCCTACCACTCTGATGTCAAAACATTAAATTTTCAAATTAAATTAAAAGATAAACGGATGTTCATTTTTCGAGTTATTTGATGGGAGATGGTGCTGTCGTAGACAGCAACATTTTCCATCAAAATTGTTAAAAGAATATACAATAGTTTCTTTGCGTTCTGACACAGTAAAAAGCAGAATATTGACATCAGAGTGGCAAGGGTTAATAGTCATTATAGTAAAGCTCAGAATTAACTTAGTATGTTTCCAAAACAAAATAAAACGTATTGTTGAACATTTTAAACATAATTGGATTGGAAGACGTTGCTGCCAAAACAATCCAATACAATGGAGGAATCCAGTTTTAGCTATGCGCCTCCCATGTCTAGTTTATCTCCACCCATACTTCGCTCATGTTGGGATGGATCGATCCCTGAACTCCATGACTCAATTTACAGAAACTATACCAGTAAGCTGTTGAATATTTTGAAACTAATTTGACTGGGTGCTTTTGCTGCTGGTTTCAAAATGCTCAACAGAATGTTTATTAAATAATAAATACACCAGTTCATAATGTAATTTGAAAATGAAAAATTTTGACATCAGAGTGGTAAGAGGTAATAAACAGAAAGAGTATGATTTATGAATAATTTATTTCAAATCTTGTTTTACAATGTGCAGAATTAATATATACATAGTAATTAACATCAAGAACACCAATGTATCCTGCAACTTCATAAGGTTGACCATGCTGTTGCTGGCGAATCACTAAATAACTGCTCAATATCCATAGCAACAGAAGTGAATACTACACTGCAGACCCATCATCCTATGAACCTTTCCAATTTATCCATCCATCATATGATGTGATATGATGTCATAATGAATTATGTGACATGTAGGGTGACATCGTGATTATTATGTCATGAATGACTCGATTTAGACTCGTAAATGCTTAATAGTCTAACCCGTTGTATGAATTGTATGTCTTTGCCATTTAATAAACATTCTGTTGAATATTTTGAAAGTAATTTGACTGGGTGCTGTTGCTGAAACAGGGCCCAGTCAAATTAGATTCAAAATATTCAACAGCTTACCTGTATCGTTTTCTGGAAATTGATAATCAGGGAGTTCAGAGATCTATCCAAACACGAGCGTGGTGTTGGGTGGCGCTTACCTAGAGATGGGCGGGCATAACTAGAACTGGAAAGGTCCATTCTGTTGGAACAACAGAAGGCACTAAGGCTTCTCATCTGAAATTTGGACAATTTTGCCACGGCACAAAACTGCTGTGGCAGAACTGGTTCACCACGGAACTACTACAGCATTTATGTCAAATTTCATCACTTGTAATCTTTGTTCTACTTTGGGTTAATAGTAGAAACTTGCTTTAATATGACATCATGATTGATATCTTGTATCTATGATAAAATCACATTTAAGTAGCTAGGTCTGCAATTTTCTAACACAGCAAATATTTGCCGTGGCAAATTAAGTTTACCATGGCTTTTAGCACAGCTTTGCTGATTACTGTGGTGAATTTCGAGGGCTGGTGGTCAGAGCAAAGACCGCACAATTCAACTTTGAGAACGCAATGTCATATTTCTCCAGTTCAGAGAATGACTGAAAGAACTTGCCACCCTCAAGCAGACTCTGGTAGATAACCTCACAGCCACAGATGATTGTTGTAAATCGTTTAGGTCGGTCCAGGCTCTGAGAGTTGCTGGTCCACCACCATCACTTTCTGTGCATAACACTGACCAGGGAAAAGCAGATGCGGTCATAGAATGGTTTAACCATTTAACACTCATTCAGCCAAGAACGGCTTCTTCATTGCTCTTGAAAAATGTCCATTGGCAGACCAAGAGAAGACTGTTTGAAAATTTACCACTGGAATGACTGGCTCGATAACCGAGCCAGTCATTCCAGTGGTAAATTTCCAAAAATAGTCTCTTGGTCTTCACATGGACAATTTCTATGAGAAACTTGAAATTTTCCTGGACAAATTCAAGTGTTAAAGGCTTAAGAACCAGTTCACGGAACCAGATGATGAGGCATTACATCCATTTGTTGGTGTTTCTAGGCCGTTACAAGCGCCAGTCAAAATAACTGAGGCTGAGAAAGTACTTAAGGCCCTGGAAATGGACGTGCATCTGGAGCCCATAGCATCGGCGATGAACTCTAAGTATACAGGTGATAGCATCTCCACATCCGTCACGCACATAGTAAACTCTGTCTTCATCCAGCACCCTATAAACGCTATTGGCCAAAGTACCTTTATCGCACTGGCCAAACCTAAGAAATCTTCAGTACCACCAGCAAACCTGCGGCCTATAGCGCTCCTAAACAGCATCGGCAGATCTTGTCCAGTGTAATGCTGTGCTGCATCTGAAAAAATATTGACAGTTTCATGATTATCGTAGCCTACCAGAGCGGCTTTACATGAGAACGCAGCTGTGCAGACATTGTATGGGTGCCGCGAATGCTTGTGTCAATGGTTACAAGATAGGCATTGCCATATCCCAGGCCTTTATCACCATCAAACGATCAAAGATCCTGGACATACTACATCAAGCTGGGTGTAATGATGATGATTTATTTGCATGCGACGAGTCCGGCTGCAAATACCAAGTTGAAAGTGTGGGTACAAAATGTGGAGTTTGCAGTGTTTATCCACAGGGAGTACTCATGACTGATTCTGTTAATGAAATGCACCTTAATTTGACAATAGTGCTGTTTACAGGCTACCTTGCTGCAGCCCACTCATCTGTGCGAAAGCACTCCACATGACCAAATCCACGAGTATCTATACTCGGTCTCCCACTAGAGATGGAGTATTGTATACGATTTAGACTTTATAGATTAGGGAAAGAAGCCACTCGATAACCTTCTCCATATAGTTGCAAAGCAAGTCAAGAATGTGAATCACAAAGGTGGTTGACCAATATGGCCAGTGGCCATCATCGATTCTGACCATTTTGGATAAGTCTTTAAAGCTCCTCTCTGAAACTGCTTTGGGAATTGACTCAAAACTCATGAATCATCATCTAAGGAAATAACTGAACCACGTTTGTTTGAGGGAACTTGATGGACTAAATGCTTCGACGGCCATCATGGATGACCTTGTTTTCATGAAGATGACTTCTGAACTGCTGAAGGGATCATGCTAAAATTTGGGAAATATGATAAGAATAAAAGCCATTTATGTGGTTTCAAGAGAAGTTAGTACTTTTAAAAACATGGCAGTCATCGATCAATCAGAATTAAGTGTTTTTTTCTGGATTTTGAAGCCAAAATTTGTTTGTTTATTTTTATTTTTTGATTTAATTTGCTTGTATGTATGGTGATTACAAAATTTCCACAAAATCATTCCAGTATTTTCCGAGATATCCATAAATCCAAAATTTTATCCCACCCAGATGGGCGTTCTTTTATTCTTTTATCTGGATCACAACAAGTCTGAAAATCTTGAAAAATGGCAAGTTCCTTCGCTGTGTTAAAATTTAAAACAAATCGGAACAGCACTTTTTTATACATCTCCGCACGTGTGCACTTATTTACAGCATGATCACAATAGCCTATTCCCCTTAACGTGCGAGCATACCAATGGGAAATTAGTGCACCATTTTCAAAACTAGAAGAAAGCCACATTAGGCAGTGACAGCTTACAGTAAGAATACGTTTGAAATTATGCTGGTTATTTAACATGGAACTGCTTAATACAAGCTCAAAACCCTGCAATATGTGGCTAATGATAATTGTTTAAAAGGATAACTAACCTCATCCCATGATAGATGTTTAGGTGATCTAATAAGCCACTTATAAACTATGCATAGAATTTTAAGCTTTTTAGTGTGCCGCTAATAGAAGATATTCAGGCACAAGTAGCTAAATGTTGGTACATAGCGTGTCTGCCTCGGTATACGCGCTCAGTCATAGAGGTGCTATCTATAGTTTGGCAATGTGGTATAAAAGCAACCGTTGCTGCCTAAGTCAAATTAGTTTCAAAATATTCAACAAAATGATTATTACATAATAAAGAATGTAATGGAGTTACACTTACATGACATCACACACTATCGCTTGAGGAGACAAAATGGCGATCACTGTTCACTATTTAAAGGATAACTAATCTGAACTCTTGATAGCTATTCAGGTGATCTAATATGCCAGTCATAAACTATGCAGATAATGTTAAGCTTTTTATCACGCCGCTAAAGAAAGCTATTCAGGCTTTAGCTAAACGTTGCTACATTTCTACAGCCTATGGTGGTGGTCATGATTTACTTTTCAACCAATCAGAAAAAGCCTAGCGTGCCTGCCTCGGTATGTAGTTCAGTCATAGAGGCGCCAGCTATAGTTTGGCAATGTGCTATGAAAGCAATCATACTGGAAATCGGTTGAATATTTTGAAACTAATTTGATTGAAAGTGGTTGCTGCCATAGGCGGCAACAACTTCCAGTCAAATTATTTTCAAAATATTCAACGAGATGAGTATTACATAATAAAGAATGTAATACATTGGCACTTACATGACATCACACACTATCGCTTTAGGAGACAAAATGGTAGCGATCATTGTTCAACATTTACGCGATATTACAAAGCAGATAATTGTGATACAGAAACGGGAATGTGACAGAAAATGACTTATCTGGAATCTATAAACCATAATCTATCGGTGCAGTATAACATTTGAGATGAGATTAGCATCGCTTTAATTGATACTATAAAGCAGATAATTGTGATACAGATAAGGGAATGTGACAGGATATGGAATATATAAACCATAATCTATCGGTGCAATACAACATTTGAGATGAGATTAGCATCCCTTTAATCTGTCAACTAAGGGCGAGTACATAATTAGTGGGAATTAGTGCTGAATACACCTTTCCCACATTGACGTCATTACACCGGGATTCCCCTAAACCAATGCTCGGAGCAAAACTGCTGGCTGGTACTGCCGCCAACAAGCGGCTGACCCGCGTTGAGTTACTTTCACACTAAAATACACCGCAATCTAAGCCGTTCCTATGTTAAACTAAAATCATTATATTATTTGAATAATATATCATTAGAAAGAGCATTGAATTGCCGAAACATTAATGCATTATTTCTTATATTTTTGTAACGTTTTCACTGAGTTTTTTGCGTATATAAAATACACCATTCGAATTAGATTCATTAAATCAAGTGGACAATAGGGGATATTTTAAAATTGCAATCAACTGTATTAAATTTGATAAAACTATAAAAACTAATACAGAAATGTATAGAAAATTGGCTTAGCTTTCCAATGATGTATGATTTCAAAATTATTATGAACATAGTTTTTCATATGCACTGCCTAAAGTGCACTGTATCTGATTCCCATAGTAAAGTAATGCTGTTTGTGCGTTGGCTGTCGGCGTTACCAGTCGGAAGTGTATGCGCGATGCATTCCGGGAAGGTATTTTCCCAAAATACGCTAATGTGGGAAAGGTGTATTAACTGGTCACAGTGCTAGTGGCCCATCTCGCCTAATAGGATACAATCTGTACGTCATATTCTAAATACATCACTTGTTAGCTGACGTCACAATCAAATGACATACTGTAGGTCTGCCATGAAAACAGCAAATGTCTGACAATAAGCTTCTTTAAACTAACAATCTGATAACTAAAGACCAGCATGGATTTATTAGGGGACGCTCATGTGTCACACAACTCATTTCCATTCTAGATATTTGGACAGATGTCTTAGATCATAACGGGCAGATTGATGCTCTCTATTTAGATTTTGCTAAGGCATTCGACACTGTACCACACGAGCGACTTCTACTCAAACTTGAGAAATATGGTATTCAGGGAATGGCCTTAAATTGGATAAGAGGATTCTTATGAAATAGAAAACAACTAGTGGTAGTGAATGGTACACACTCTAAAGTGGCGCAAGTTCTCAGTGGGGTCCCTCAGGGTAGTGTTCTGGGCCCACTTCTTTTCATTTGTTATGTAAATGACCTGCATGAAAATATAAACTCACCCATTCACATGTTTGCAGATGATACAAAAATTCATAGAGAAATACGCTCCATAACAGATGCATCAGAACTCCAAGATGATCTGAACAATATAGAAGATTGGTGTTGCACATGGCAAATTCTTTTAAATCCAGAAAAGTGTGGTGTAATGCATTTAGGATCAAATAACAAGAAGTATCCATATTAACGACACAAGTCAAACTAAATGAAGATATTGTCGTTAAGGATCTCGGTATTAACATTGATAATCAGCTGAAATTTAGTGAACATTGTAAGACACAGGCAAATAAGGCTAACAAAATTTTAGGATTAATCAGACGATCTTATACCTATTTGGATGCACCAACGTTAGTAAAATTGTACACTTCGCTTGTAAGGCCAATCCTGGAATATGGCAATGGCGCATGGTGCCCTATCAAAGAAGAGCAACAAAAAGGGTGCCTTATTTAAGATCTCGCAGCTATCCTGATAGACTTAAACATTTGAAGCTCCAATCATTATACTATCGACGTGCAAGGGGGGATATGATTGAATCATACAAACATCTACATAATATTTATAATATTCAAAGCCAGTATCTTGAATTAGATAACGAAGCCAAAACCCGTGGTCATAGCCTGAAATTATCCAAAAAGCGGGCAAATAAAACCATAAGACAGCATTTCTTTTCAACTCGTGTCACCAACAACTGGAATGGGTTACCTGAAACTGTCGTAAATTCCCCAAGCTTAAATAGCTTTAAAAACCAATAAGATATGTATTGGACTACCTTTTGGTATATACAAGAACCTATGCACAACAGGTGCTCTGCAGTAAACAATGCCTATCTTAGAAACTTATAAGGTGCAATGCATTTACTGTATTATCTACCTACAGGCTAAGTGGCCTATCAAGGTAGTATATGATAAGTATAAGTATTCTGAATTACTCGTATGTCTTTGATGAATTTTCAATTTAACAAAATTTCTCCTAAATATTTTGAAACTAATTTGACTGGGAGCCATTGCTACCATAGGGGGCAACAACCCTTTAGTCAAATTAGTTTCAAAATAATGAAAAGATTACCTGTACAGTTACTTTGAAATTGAGATTCGTCATTCAGTGTAAGAATCCATTTGAATGTGTGCGCAAAGTGGTTGAACATAGCCAGAAATAGGCGGGACATAGCTAGAAATGGATCTCTTTTGCAAGACCTAAAATACCAAATAAAGAATCAGTGATATCATCAATATGCTTAGCGACACATAGATAAGAAGTACTCAAGATCAGTCATGTTGTGGCCACCATGAAGCCACCTCCAAACATTCTGATTGTCATTCTCTGATAAGTAAGGCGACTGTAAACTAACAGGAATTACGTTCGGAGGTGCTTTTAAACTCCGAATCTCTGCATAAGAACTATAGCAATTCCGTGTGTTGAGGGATTGCTGTTCATTGGTCGCGTATCCGCTATTTGATTTCTCTTTACCATCAGATGTTTTTCGTATTTTTGTGTGAGCTGATTGGAGATGTGTTTGAGTGTTATTTGTTGATAGAGATTTTTCATTATTGTCGCAATTCCATTGGTTTTTGTCTTGAACACTTTTGATAAGTTCATCCGCTTCACGTCGCATTCGGATAGCCTCCGGCGCAGCTACAACCTTAACAGGTGTAAACATTGGCGCACGAACTTCAGCTTGTTCGGCCTCGTAAAACCTACTTCCAGTTTTATTGACCGGTGCTGAGCGAGCATATTTCTGACGACACCTTTCTGATTCAAGATTCAACGGGTAGTCACCTACATGTTTAGGCAAGGCCTTTGCTGTCCATCCATTATTACAGCCGATTGTATTGAAGTGAAAACGACTCCCGTCATGGAGCCTCTTTTCACTATGTCCATTGCTAAAGCTAATGTACGGTTCTTGAAACATAGCTCGGAGATCAGTTCTGAACTGATTGTTGATAGAATTCCGAGCTTTGTCAAGCGGCATTATATAGCTGATTCCATTGCAGATCTTTTCTCGCATTATAGCGCTCTTCAGTTGTTTCACCGGGGGCAAAGCTGGCCATTCGTATTCTAATAGTTCACTTAGCCTATCAGATGGTTGACTGGATGAGTTAGGTTTTGTGACACGACTTCGTACGGTTATGCTACTTGACATGGTGGCTACTGGATGTTGAACTAAATGCGGTGCTTTAATCAATACCTGTAAGAAAGAACAAAAAGATTCATGCAAAACATGACCTACTACGTGCATGCATACGCGTGTACGTGCGTGCATGCCCGTACTAACAACCCCCCCCCCCCCCACACACACCCGGACAACTAACTGGCATTTCAGTCGCTCCCTTTCCTGTTACAAATGATATCCATTCTGAAGACAATGTTGCATTGTTCTAGAATATGGCAGCACACGACAGCAGCATCTCTGAGTAACATTCTCTAATGTCTACCGGAACATGCTTGCAAGTATATTATGTTTTGTGTATCTATGAAGCCCAACAGTACGATACATCGGCACTTCCTTCGATGAAATTCGAATTATGATACATTTCTTGGTATGCCGCGACTGAATTTAATATATATTTTAGAGACAGGTGTGTATCCATTATATTTGCCACGTGTGTCACTTTTCAGAAAGGAAACAATTGGAATCCTAGTGTATGGTCACACACTTTCTTGTTTTAAAATCTAAACCAAACCGGACTTGAGGTTTCAGAGATATCCACATATCCAGAATTTGATCCGATCCTGATCCGGGTTCTTTTATCCGGATCATGGGCAAGTGCATTCAGTGCTTTAAAGTTTGAGCCAAATTATAACAGGAATTTTTTTAGAAACAGTCCAGAATAAGCTTTTGTGCCTGCGAAACTAAGGCCGGTTTGATAAGTCGAACTTTCTATAGAGCCGCGCTAATGACGACTGGTTGATTTATATAGCGGACTCTGTTATTTTCAGGCAGATTTAGCTGGCACGGCACAAGAGAAGTTCGACTTATAAATCGGGTCTAAGTGGCATGGCGTTGAGCTTTTATGCACGGCTAAAAATGACAGACCATGGGACATGCTGCTCAGACATGCAAGCAGGTGGACAGACGGGCAGACAGAGAGTGAATGAGCAATAAAAGAAGTTTCACGCACTGTTACTAGCAGTGTGTATTTAAATATATTCCTATTTCATGACTTATTTAGGCTGCTGCTGACATGACATACTTAGAAGATGAGCATATTCGAGAGATGTAAATATTTAAAAGGATCGGTCGTGCACTCGTTGGTTTAGTTTATGTAAACACACATCTCGTGACGTTAGAATATAAATATGTATATATGCTGGTAAATCGATATAGTATTTCAATTTATCCCTTTAAGCCCTGAAATTTCACTGACTCAATTAGAAGACAAATATACACATAAGTTGTTGAATATTTTGAAACTAATTTGAGGGGAACCTGTTGCTGCCATAGGCAGCAACAGCTGCCAGTCAAATTAGTGTCAAAATATTCAACAAAATATTCCTTACATTAAAAAAAAGTTGTTACGCTGTAATGCTTAAACGGATATGTAAAGTAAGATATTTGTTTAAGAGGCGTCTATCATGTCAATATATTCAAGGTTTAGGTCGAGTAATTTTTTAAGTGCGTTCCGGGAAGCTAACACTATTTCTTTATACTGCTGCAGCTACTACTACCAAATTAACATCAATTCGTTACACGTGTCAACTGCTGTTGAATATTTTCAAACTACTTTGACTAAAAGCTAGTTGTTCCTAAGGCAGCACCAACTTCCAGTCAAATTAGTTTCAAAATTTTCGACAGCTTGCAGATATGACTGTAAAAGTGAGATAATGGGATTAAAAAGTTAAGATGTGTAAAATGCGATAATTGTTTTTGATTTGATGGCCCTTATTTCTGGGGCCCGAGCCTTGTTATCCCTTGCATTAGTCCGCCTCTGCATATGACCCACAGGGAAGCCAACCATGTTTATCATTAAATGGTAAGGGTAAAAACCAGAAATATGATTGCAATGCAACCATGAAGCTTGAATTTATGACTGTATTAAACTATGAAGCTTCCTGAGCTATTGAGCTTGACTTCAAATGTAAAATAAATATAGAAGACTCAATACACTTATCAGTGACCACAAAGTTTGATCGTTTGACCCCCCACCCACCCAAGTAATTGTGTCAACCCCTCTCATTAGCCTATGTCCAAGTTTTGGGGCAGCATGATTAACACACCATGAGATATGAACCGCTAAGTTGAGGCAAAAGCAAAGTGTTATTGTTAAGAAAACCAAAGTTTTGTCATTATCACACTGGCCAACCTTTTGATGCCAACGTGATTGTGTCATGCTGTCTCATTATAAGAAAGAATGTGTCTGAATGTGGGCCCTGTGTGCTTAACCACACATGAGATAAGTGATAAGTTAAGCTAAATGCAAAAGCATACTTTTGAAATACTATGTTTTAGCAGGGACCTTGAGCTTTGTCCCTTTGACTCCTAGTTGTCTTGTGTCATTCCCTCTCAATATATAGAAAGCATATCTCCTAATTTGGTTCCAGAAATGATTAAGCAAGCATGAAATATAAACAGATTGCTCCCCCCCCCCCACCCACCTCCCCGTTTTACCCAAGATCAGAATGACCTTGCCATTTGGGGGCTAGAATCACATTGTGCCATGCTCTCTTGATAAAGAAACGTGTGCTCAAGTTCGTGTCCAGTATGATTAACCAAACCCAAGATATGAACAACTGAGCTAAGCTAATTAGAAGAAGGTATGTGTCCAAGTGTGGGCTCAGTAAGATTAACCAAACATGAGATATGAACTGCTAAGTTGAGCTAAATGCAAAATATTAATGTTGCAAAAATAGTTTTTACCAATGTCACAATGCCAGTAACCTTTGACCTTGTGACACCGACATCAGTGTGTGATGTCCACTAAGTATAAGGAAGTGTGACCAAAGATGTACCCAGTATGCTTAACCAAAGATGAGATATGAACTGTTAAGTTGAGTTAAATGCATCTTGACAAGTAAGTAATAGACACGATGTGACAAATATACAGGACCAATATTTATTTCCTGGAATGGTGTTGGTATGGCAACTGACTATGCTCATTCTTGGAAATGAACAAATGCAATTAAGTGGTACTGGTAAATGAAATGAGAATATCAATCAATCAATCAATCAATCAATCACGCACGCACGCACGCACGCACGCACGCACGCACGCACGCACGCACGCACGCACGCACGCACCTCACTCAATCAATCAGTCCATCTTGTCTCCGCGCAGTGGTGTCTGACGCCATTCACGCTCAAATGAGCTGAATTTAGTGGCGACTGCGGCTCTTTTGTGACAACTTGTTAACACAGTAAGTTATAGACTGCTTTGACTAGAGTTCATAGAACTAGCATATAAACGCCTTAAATATTACAACACACACACAGTTCATAGCCAATTCGTAACCCATAATCGCTGCGATATAAAAACTAATGTTAAATATTTTAAAATTAAATTTGCAAAACGCTTTTGCTGTTCAGGACAGCAACACCTTTCAACAAAAATGGTCTCAAAATAGTCAACAGTTTTCCAACAGGTTCGCATAGGATGTTCACGTTCTGAGTTTATTGGGTTTTCAACGTAGGGCATAAGTGAAATTGACATGTAATCATATTACGGCCGTAAAGCATTTATCGCTACGACCAGAATATAATTTACTAGCCTGCTTTTACACTAGAGCCAGAATGACGTCTTGGATACATGACACGCAAATGACGGCTTCTGTAAACTTGAGGAATATATTGAAATTTCACAATCAAACATCAAATAGCTTACATACGTCACACTCTATTATTTTAATACGAACTTCTTGCTCCATTTAAAATTGCTTTAACAACATTTATGTTAGGTTGAATTACACGTATCTATCATTTTCCTGTGTAAAACCTGTTTAAAACACTTAAATAAATGAAATTTTGTCTTTCGCTATAGTAATGCTATTCCGCAATTATAGACTAGTACAACAATTACATTTATGATAATTAAATTACATTCCTCATTATTGAATGCATTGCAGCGGAAAGACGAGGTTGAGACGCACATTTGGCAATCTCACAAGTTGGGTGTTTCTTGAGTTTTAATGAAACAAGTGCGAGAAGCTAGTTGCAACCCTGGCAGCTTTATAATTTTTCCGACAAAGAGACAGACAGACACCCTGGGGCGGGGGAGTCTAATCTAAACGTTGTCTCACAATCAACAATCGCATGGATAAATAACATACCAAATTTGGTTGAAGTCCGCCGCTTACTTTGACTTTCTGCCACCCCCACCCCAACCCCACCACTTCCACCCTGGCCCACCTCCACCCATGGTGGCGACGCCTAATGTCCATGTTGTCTTGCAGTTCGCAATCATATGGGTAACTCACATAACAAATTTGGTTGAATTCCACCCAATAGTTTGTAGGATATGTCCCGAAGGACAGACTGATTGATGTAGGGAGGGGCAGATGCTATTTGATTCATCAACACATTCCCATAACAAAGGTCGCCAGCAAACGGTCCGGATGTTGTGACAGGGAACAGTAATCCAAGTAATAATGTAAACTATGTTCTTGAGGATATGTTTCCGCTTCTTATCATCAAAGCACCATTCCTTTCCAACGGCAAAAATAAGCAACATTTTATGAAGATTTGTGGAAATCATTTGCAGAGTAAGGGTCCTAAAATACTTCATGCAAAAGCTGATGCTGATGCTGATGCTCTCGTCGTGAAAAAGAATTGGAATTAGCAAAAGAACGACATGTAACAATAATTGCAGATGATAAGTATGTCTTGGTCCTACTTTCACATCGTGCTAAGAAAATATTTGGATGTAATCCGTCGTCTAAAATGTACGCGAGATTAAAGCCATGTAAGAATCAATAGGATTAGAAGGTTGTAAGGTTATCATCTTTGCACATGCTCTATCTAGCGCTTTGTTTGGCAAGAGTAAATCTGCTGCATTTCATAAGTTGTGTATAACTGAATCCCTGCGTCCATATGTATCTCTGTTCGGGCTAAACGAATGAGTCCGTATTGAACACCGATGCAGGGTACAACATACGTGTCTCTTTGTATGGAGGAACTGCGGTATGGTGTTAGCTGAGAGTCAATTGACAATTGCAACCAGTTACACCTGGTATGGGACAAGCACAATCAACGTTGCTTGAAATAATTCTATGTACCTTTAGCGCTGATGTGAATGGGCAATTTAATAAATATTCTGTTGACTATTATGAAAATAATTTGTTTAGGTGGCAGCAACATTTTCAAGTTAAATGAGATGGCAGCAAACAATTACCCAGAAAAGGAATCTAAATATAAATTGGTTTCCCGAGTATGCTTTTTGATAAGCTTTATCTTGATGTGATCTTTTGATGTCAGATCGATGAGCTAATTAACTGGGGAGCTGTTCAGGAGCGCGAATATTTTCAGCTCGTCGAATTTTTGATTTAATTTGATTTTTTTTATTTAAACATATTTTATTGTAACAATTGCACAATGGGATCGGGCACAAGTTCTTACAACTTAGATTTGCCCTCTCCCTACAGAATTATTATGAGCAGCCAATGATTGAGAACACTAAACCGAGGTGAGAGAGAAACAATAAATTAAGAGGTGAGAGAGAGAGAGAGAGAGAGAGAGAGAGAGAGAGAGAGAGAGAGAGAGAGAGAGAGAGAGAGAGAGAGAGAGAGAGAGAGAGAGAGAGAGAGAGACAGAGAGAGAGAGAGAGAGAGATGTAGGGGAGAAAAACGATGTAAACAGATTAAAAAAGAATAGGAAAGAAAAGAACAGCTCCTTCAAACACTGTCATTGTCGGATAGCAGTTAGCCATTAATATAATAGATTAAACAATACGAATAATTTAATTAACAGACCATATTCATGGTTATTCCAGACCGTCGTCATTTACCCCCGTTTACCCACCCCAACCCTTCCTCTCAACTCCCACCATGCTTTCACAAGGTCTTCTCTTCTCGTTTCTTACACGAAAAACGGAACAGAAACGAGAAATGAGACCCAGTCACCTCCAACCCCGCCCACCCCACACATTCAAAATGGCTCCACTCCTGTGTATTTAGGTAAATCTGAACTTTTAACCTCCTCATAACTTGAAACGAAAAGTTTGAGGAGATTAACGGTCTAGCGAGCCTTTATTGCATCCCCATCACCCCCTCTCCTGTCGTCGTCGTCGTCGTCGTCGTCGTCGTCGTCGTCGTCGTCGTCGTCGTCTGCGGCATCGCATTATCGTGGATGGCCCGAAAAGCAATAGGAGAGTAATACATTAATTGTGAGTACGGTAAGAACTATATACACAGTAACGACAGCGGAAATAAAGCATTACAGTATATAGCACATCTATGCAGTCATCTCTACAAGTGTCGTTGCAAGGTGCTTAGGAAAAATGTCAAGTTACATTCCCTATGGAAGGGGATTGCGCATGTTTCCAAAATCGTGTTACAGACTGGACTAATATGTGAACCTAGGGCAGTCGGTTTAAACTTCGGCTTGTTACCATTGCGCCAGCATCAGCACCACACCCCTTTCTTACTTGAATTTTATACTGCCTGTTGGTGTGCGTTATATGGCATACTTGAATCTTCAGACTGTTGTACTGATAACGTAGGTTACTGGGCCGGTACTGCGCTATCATGGTTATATCTTTGCAAAGGCGTGATCTACTCAGGGGCGACAGGGCTAGTGTTGCTAGGGGCGCATTCAACTGACCATAGGTCAATAGAGGATTCAGTTCAACTATGACAGCGTCAGCGTCCAGTCAAATTAGTTTCAAAATATCCAAAAGAATATTTATTAAATAGTAAAGACATACAATTCGTAAACTCGACGGATTATTCCTTGTTTATGACGGACCTATAGACGCTTTATTCATTACGCATTTTGTTGTGACGTCAGCCTACACGTGACGTAATTGATTATGATGTAGGCCTAATATACTTGCTTGTTCGAAAACTGTGTGCTTGACTGACTAATAGTCGATTATTATTAACTATAGCTCGATAGTCGAACGCATCCCTAGCATCGTCTTCGCTTTGTATATTACACATTTGCAACGACATAATCCTTCTGGTGATACAAGTATGCTTGTGAGCCTTCACATCATAGTACATCAAAGAAGTTTGTTAAAAAATAAATAAATAAATAAATAAATAAGCTTACCTTCTAGATCACGTAGCTAGTGTATACCTAGCGGGTGACATTTTTACTCCGGAACCTATAGTAACAAATGACAATAAATAAGCTTACTTGTACAAATCAAGTCAATGGCCAAACGTTAAACGTATAATTATATTTAAGAAGCGACTCATTGGAGCGTATAATATGGCATCTATCCAATATTGGCAACGCCTGGGTTAAATTTCATTCCGCATGTTGTGTATATATGATATTTAGTGTTTCGTTTGGCAGACTCATGCTGTATAGTTCGCAAGTAATTTGACTGAAAGTCGTTACTGATCTGCTTAGCAACAGCCTTCAGCCAAAATGCCTTCCTGGATGTTCAACAAATTTTATACGTAGATCTGTTTAATTCATATCACGCTCAATCACGCCAAATACGTTGCCAAAGAGGATATTCATGTTATTTGTGGCTAACGCGTACACACAATATGGTGACACTCAAAGTTATTGTTGCGTGTAGCATACATATGTACAGTATGGCGAGCGCGTTGCCAGACGAGCGGACAGTGGTGTCAAAGTCGTTGCTAATGAAGATAACGCTGACACCTAGAGAGGCATCATGGGCCCCTCCAAGAGCCAGACTGGAAGATGGTATGGGACGGAGGTGGGGAATCCCATTTCTGAGTGTGGAGCAGGCGGGGATTCTTCACTCCTATCGTAGAAATATTTAAGAATAGCCGCTCTGAGAACACATTTCCTGCTTTCTGAGTGATAAATCGCAACCGTATTTTACTTCCTAACTTTGCCATTGCTTAGCAATAACAGTTTTCATTTGAATCAGTTGTCAATTGGTCCACGTTAGACGTTTTCTCCCTAATCAGTAGCAAAGCTAGGAAATAGGAGGCAAAATATTGATGCTACTGCTGACCACGATGACAGATTTCAAGAGCTCGTGAGCAAAATGGCGAGCTATGTAATACGGGAGGGTCGGGGTGGGGTGGTATGTGGGAGGGAGGGAGTGTGTGCGTGCGTGCGTGCGTGCGTGCGTGCGTGCGTGCGTGCGTGCGTGCGTGCGTGCGTGCGTGCGTGCGTGCGTGCGTGCGTGCGTGCGTGCGTGCGTGCGTGCGTGCGTGCGTGCGTGCGTGCGTGCGTGCGTGCGTGCGTGCGTGCGTGCGTGCGTGCGTGCGTGCGTGAGTGGGGTGAGGGGGGGGGGGGAGCTGTGGGAGCGGTATAGTTTTACGTCCGAAATCGCATCCGACGAACGACCACATGCATTTTCGCATCCGCCGGGTTTTTTTTACAGCATCTGTCGGAAGATTACAGCATCCACATGCCATCTATAGCAATGGGGAAGTGATAAACTCATTTTCCCACTTCCCCCATGAACTTATGTCACAGTGCTTGCTTCAATACTAATTGTTCGTCAGTGCGATATGCAATAATTATTAACATTATTAATTAGATGGAAACTGTACATCTCCTGCGAATGATGTAATCCTCCGACGGATGCTGCAAAACTTCCGTCGGATGCGAAACAGCATGTAGCCCTCCGCGGGATGCGATTTCGGTCGTAAAACTACCCC
>CM067369.1:153827142-153868770 GCA_034401795.1 Chaetoderma sp. LZ-2023a | reverse complement strand
CACGACACGACGATGTTATGGGTGTGGTATAGCTATAAAGGTGTGTGATATAGCTACAAATGGATGTGATATATCTAGAGATGGATGTGATATAGCTAGAAATGGATGTGATAGAGTAAGAGATGGGTGTGATATAGATGGACATGTGTGTGCTATATATCGACATGTGTGTGATATGGATCGACATGTGTGTGATATAGATAGACATGTTGTGTGATTAGATAGACATGTGTGTGATATAGCGAGAAATGGGTGTGGCATGGTTCGAAATGGATCCATCTATTATACTATAGCCATATTTTAAAAATAAACATATAGATGGACATGTTTGTGATATAGATAGACATGAGTGTGGTATAGATAGACATGTGTGTGTGTTGTGTGGTGTGTGTGTGTGTGTGTGTGTGTGTGTGTGTGTGTGTGTGTGTGTGTGTGTGTGTGTGTGTGTGTGTGTGTGTGGGTGTGTGTGGTGTGTGTGTGTGTGTGTGGTGTGTGTGTGTGTGTGTGTGTGTGTGTGTGTGTGTGTGTGTGTGTGTGTGTGTGAGTGGTGTGTGTGGGTGTGTGTGTGTGTGTGTGTGTGATATAGATGGACACGTGTGTGGTATAGATAGACACGTATGTGATATAGATAGACATGAGTGTGATATAGATAGACATGTATGTGATATAGATGGACATGTATGTGATATAGATAGACATATGGGTGATATAGATGGACATGTGTGTGATATAGATGGACATGTGTGTGATATAGATGGACATGTGGGTGATATAGATAGACATGTGGATGATATAGATGGACATGTGTGTGATATAGATCGACATGTGGGTGATATAGATGGACATGTGTGTGTGTGTGTACGTCCGTGCGTGCGTGAGTGTGGTATAGATGGACATGTGTGTGACATAGATGGACATGTGTGTGATATAGATGGGCAATGTGTGTGATATGGATCGACATGAGGTGTGATATAGATCGACATGTGTGTGATATAGATCGACATGTGTGTGATATAGATAGACATGTTTGTGATATGGATCAACATATGTGTGATATAGATCGAAATGTGTGTGATATAGATAGACATGTGTGTGATATAGCCAGAAATGAGTGTGGCATGGCTAAAAAATGGATCCGTCTATTATACTATAGCCATATAAAAAAATAAGTTGACCATGTCCCAGTACAATATTCATATTTGGCAGTACAACCCTATACGTAGATGAATTAATGCGACTGTGGCTGGTAAGAAGGGGTGGGCGTGGGCGTCGGCGGATTTTGGGACACCCTAAAGATCCAAAGTGCTCCTAAGTGGCATTAAAATGAAACACACGTATCTGTCAGAGGGGTCCCCTATTTAAGACTATTTGCTCGGCCTCAACGTGGCGCAGGGGTGTAAACCACTGGGTGTCAATCAGACATTGGAGGGGCTAACCAGAGCATTATGCACAAACGCTAATGAAATGACACTTGGAGATCGAATCAACCGAAATGGTGCTCGCCCTGTGAGGATCCGCCAGGCAGGTACAGCGCCGGGCTCCACGCCTCGAAGGATCCCCCCTCAGCTACTGGAGGTCCCATCAACTCGTCTTGTGGAGCCAGGGGACGAGGATGGAGAAACCACAGATTTCATCTTGAGAACGGCTCTCCAAGTGTGATACCAGCGATCGAAAAGAAGAAGCAGAAGAAGAAGTCAGAGGGTTGTATGAAAAAAGAAAATACTTATAAACGTCATACTGTTTCAGCTGCTTTATCGGCATAAGCTGGATACGCGATTCTTTCAAGCTTTATCAAACATCCAAACTGATAAACCATTTTGCATGGCCAACCATGTTAAAGCTATTAAGTATTATGTGCAATGTTCTAAAATACCCGCTCCCTCATCATCATCACCCCTCGCTTTCTCTCACGCTCAAACGCCCGCTCACCTGCCCACCCACCTAACCACCCACCCTCCCTCCTTCACACGCACACCACCCACCAACCCACCCAGCTACCCACCCACCCACCTACCCACCCACCCACTCACTCACTACTCGTTCGTTCGCTCGCTCGCTCGCTCGTCCTCCCGCCCGCCCACCCGCCCACCCATCCACTCACTTCCTCTCTCCCTCCCTTCCTTCCTGCCTCCTTCCCTCCCTCCCTCACTCACCCCACCCACCCAACCACCCAACCACTCACTCACTCACTCACTCACAAACACCAACTCACTTGAATGTCTGACACCAGGACTAACTGACCGACCGACCGACCAATCGTGACTGACCCACTCATTACCCCACCCTCTCCCTCTCGCTCACTCCCCACCCATCCCTCCCTCCCTTCCTCGCATCCTCACACCCTTGCTCACGCTATCTCTCTCTCCCTC
This sequence comes from Chaetoderma sp. LZ-2023a, assembly GCA_034401795.1. Classification (NCBI taxonomy): domain Eukaryota; kingdom Metazoa; phylum Mollusca; class Caudofoveata; order Chaetodermatida; family Chaetodermatidae; genus Chaetoderma; species Chaetoderma sp. LZ-2023a. The sequence continues at coordinate 153,866,401 of CM067369.1, read as the reverse complement.
CATCCTCTCTTTACTCCCTCCCTCCTGCGCCTCCATCATCCATCTCTAAATCTCTTCACACACATCTCCCCCCCCCCCCCCCCCTCTCTCTCTCCCCTCTATCCCCTCTCTCCCCCCCCCCCTCTCTCCCCCACCTCTCCCCCCCCCTCTTCTGTCCCCCGCTCTACCCCTCCCTCTCTCTCTCTCTCTCTCTCTCTCTTTCTCTCTCTCTCTCCCTCTCTCTCTCCCTCCGTCCCTCCCCACCTCCCTCCTTCCCACCCTTCCTCCCTCTCTCTCCCTCTGCCCCCCCCCTCTCTCTCTCCCTCCCTCCCACTACTCCCCTCCCCCTCACCCCCCTCTCTCTCATTCTCTCCTCTCTCTCTCTCTCCTCTCTCTCTCTCTCTCTCTCTCTCTCTCTCTCTCTCTCTCTCTCTCTCTCTCTCTCTCTCTCTCTCTCTCTTTCACCCCCTACATCCTTGCGGTCTTCCTCCCTACATCCCTCTCCTTGTCTCCTCCCCTCGTCTCTCTCTCTCTCTCTCCTCTCTCTCTCTCTCTCTCGCTCTATTTCTCCATTTCTCTCTCACCTCTCTCTCACCTCTCACTCTCTCCCCTCTCTCCATCCCTCTCTCTCTCCCTCCCTCCCTCCCTCTTCTCCCTCCCCCCTTCCCCTCTCTCTCTCTCCCTCTCCCTCTCCCCCCTCTCTCTCTCTCCCTCCCTCCGCCTACTCCCCTCCCTCCCCCCTCCTCCCTCCTCCCCCTCTCTCTCTCTCTCTCTCATTCTCTCTCTCTCTCTCTCTCTCTCTCTCTCTCTCTCTCTCTCTCTCTCTCTCTCTCTCTCTCTCTCTCTCTCTCTCTCTCATCTCTCTCTCTCTCTCTCTTTCACCCTACATCCGTGCGGTCTTCCTCCCTACATCCCTCTCCTTGTCTCCTCCCCTCGTCTCTCTTTCTCTCTCTCTCTCTCTCTCTCTCTCTCTCTCTCGCTCTATTGCTCCATTTCTCTCTCACTCTCTTCTCTCTCCCTCTCCCCCCCCCCCCCTCTCTCCCTCCCTCTCTCCCCTCCCCCTTCCTCTCTCTCTCCCTCTACCTCTCCCCCCCCCTCTCTCTCCCTCCCTCCCCCTACTCCCCTCCCTCCCCCCTCTCTCTCTCTCGCTCTATTCTCTCCATTTCTCTCTCACTCTCTATCACCTCTCTCCTCCCTCCCTCTCTCCCTCCCCCTCTCTCTCTCCCTCCCTCCCTCTCTCCCTCCCCCTTCCTCTCTCTCTCTCTCCCTCTCCTCTCCCCCTCTCTCTCTCATCCCCCCTACTCCCCCCCCCCCTCCCCCTCTCTCTCTCTCTCTCTCTCTCTCTCCCTCTCTCTCTCTCTCTCTCTCTCTCTCTCTCTCTCTCTCTCATTCTCTCTCTCTCTCTCTTTCTTTCACCCTACATCCTTGCGGTCTTCCTCCCTACATCCCTCTCCTTGTCTCCTCCCCTCGTCTCTCTCTCTCTCTCTCTCGCTCTCTCTCTCGCTCTATTGCTCCATTTCTCTCTCACTCTCTCCTCTCTCCCTCTCCCCCCCCCCCCCCTCTCTCCCTCTCCCTCCCTCCCTCCCTCCCCCTTCCTCTCTCTCTCTCCCCCCTCTCCCTCTCCCCCCTCTCTCTCTCTCCCTCCCTCCCCTACTCCCCTCCCCCTCTCTCTCTCTCTCGCTCTCTCTCCCTCCCTCCCTCCCTCCCTCCCCCTTCTCGCTCTCCTCTCTCTCTCTCCCTCTCTCTCTCTCTCTCTCTCCCTCGCTCTCTCGCTCTCTCGCTCTCTCTCTCTCTCTCTCTCTCTCTCTCTCCTCTCTCTCTCTCTCTCTCTCTCTCTCTCTCTCTCTCTCTCTCTCTCTCTCACTTTCACACGTCAATTGAAGTCAATCAATTCGTTCTAATTCTAAACGGGACGATATATGATCTGATGCCCGCATTTGACCTTATCTAATGTCCTAGTGATGAATAAAGGCGTAGACAGGTGTGCATTGCCGTTAGCTCGCATATTGATTCATGTTAGTAAATTAGTGACGCAGTTAATAACATTCTAGTGTGCGTGTAATATATTTGAATGTGAAAATAAGTTGTTTGTTATCTTTGTCAGTTTCAAAATATTCACTTTGTTTTTAATTAACTGAGTTTATAATATATTTCAGTAAATTTAGAATGAAGAACGTTAAGCTTTCACGGTGATTTGAAAATAGGTCATGTTAGTTGAGCTATATGCTTAAGACATGGAACAAAACCAATATATTCCAGTATATTATTTGCCATAATAACAAATAATAAGAAAAATTAGAGTTGACTTGATGTAGCGGTCAGCACTCAGGGCGTGGACTATCTCTGCCAGTCAAGTTCAGGATATGATATAGTACATGAGGGTAAGTTTTATATTAAGCATCATCATCATCATCATCATCATCATCACTAAGGATTTGGGCTGAGGACAAGACACAGAGGGCAAAAGCGAAGAAGGACTGATTGCAGCTGTAGGGTGTTTCTACTACTACAGCCGCAGATTACAGTAATCATACATACATACACATATAAATGCTGCGAGGTGACGTCCCGGGGTGGGGATGGGGGGGGAGTTGTGACATCAAGAAAACAGGACTCGGTACACTCAGACACAGTGGTCAAGTGGAAAGAAGGACTGGTTGCAGCTGTAGTAGTAGAAACAGCCGCAGAGCACAGTAATCATAGATACATACATATATACATGCTGCGAGAGGTGACCTCCCGGGGGTAGGGGTAGGTGTGTGTGTGTCGGGGGGGGGGGGGGGGGCTCAAGAAAACAGGACTCGGTACACGCAGACACAGTGGTCAAATATGAAGGGCTGGTTGCAGCTGTATGACGTTTCTATTACTACAGCCGCAGAGCACAGTAATCATACATAAATGTTAAACAATTATCATTATCAGTATTATCCTTGTCATTACATAATTGCCCCCCCCCCCACCCCCACCCCACCCATTATATAATCATGGTTATTATACCATTCCATCATTGCATCATTAAGCAGTGGAGGAGCCCAGTTTATCCATCAATCATAAGACGTCATAACCAACCAGGTGGCGTGTAGGATGACGTCATAGTAAACTACATCATTAAAAGGTTCGTCACGAACGCTTACTTGATGACGTACTAAGCGTTGTTGTACGAATTGTATGGCTTTACTATTTAATAACCATGTCGTTGAATATTTTGAAACTAGTTTGACTTGGCGCTGTTGCTGTCATAGGCAGCAACAGCATCCAGTCAAATTAGCTTCAAAAGATTCAACAGCTTACCTGCCTAGTTTTCTGGAAATTGATAGTCATGGAGTTCAGGCATCGATCTAGCCCAACACGGGAAAAGTGCGATTAAAGCTTAGCTAAAGGTGGGCGGGGCATAGCTAAAACTGGATTCCTCCGTTATTTATCCACTTTATAGCAATTTGTTATCGTATTATTTTATCATTATATCATTATATCGTTATTATCATTGCATTTTAATAAGAGTACTATTATCATTATTATATCGTCATCACTATAGCATTATAGTATTGCAACATCATCGTGTCCGGAATTTAATCGTTATGTCATCATATCAATATATCATCAATAGCTCCATATTTGTAGCACTATTATCATAGGATTATCAGGGGCGGATCCAGGAATCCGTGAAGGGGTGGGTTCAGTCTGGGGGTGGGGTGGGGATGGAGTGAGGTGGGGTGGGGTGGTGTCGGGGCTCCTCCCCCGAATAATTTTGAAATCTAGATGCTTTCAAAATGCACCCCCCGCATTTCTGGAGGTAAATGTGATGAATAAGTTGGAGGTGACAATGACCATTTTTCTTGTGCTATTGACGTCACTATTGGATAATCTTACTTAGATAGCTAGGAAGATTAGAAACTTAGAATGATGAATAAAATTTTTTTGTTCATCGTGAGCAGGGATGGGGCAAGGTGGGTCTGGACCCGGTGGACCCACCCCCTGGATCCACCCCTGATTATATAATTAACATATCGCTATAACAGTAAAACACTTTATAATTATATCAATTTTGACTTTCTCCTTTTATCATTTTAACAATATATCATTCTGCCATTACATCATTATCATCATAACTATATCACATCATATCAGTGTATCAGTCCTTTATTATATCATTATGGTGTTATCATTGGTATTGTTATATACATCATTGCCATTGCCTTACAATCCTTATCAAATCATTATTATCGGTATTATCATTTTCTTAGGGCATTATTTTCATCATTGTTGCCATAAAGTCATATCATACAGTCCTGCCTGCACGGTCAGATTACTCTGATAAGATTTTCGAATTCGACGGAAGCTAATCATGTAAACAAATGCGGTCAACAGAACATCACTAGCTGCGAGTGAAGCGTGAAAAGTAGGTCTTACTGAGGTCACACTGGCCTACTTCTGCTACGCTACATATGCTTAGCAGACAAGGCACGCATACACCGAGTGAAAACACCATTGAAACCACAGTCCAGAATAAGCTTTTGTGATTAACTAACCGACTGTTGACCGACCAATCAACTTACCGACCGCCCGACCGACCGACAGCCAGCCAGCCAACCAACCAACGAACCAGCCAACCAACGAACCAGCCAACCAACGAACCAGCCAAACAAACAAACAACTAACTAAGGTGGACTATTGAGGTGCAAGTCACAGCTACCACCAGACGTCTGATGTCTGAAGTCGTAAAACTAAAGGTGAATCTGAGGATTCGTCCCATTCGACAAAGTCTGATCATGAAAACAAAAATCTAAATGTGTGCTATCTGAAGCCGAATCGGAAGAATCGTACAAGTTCAATTTCTTCAGAATTTTGCCTGAGTGCGTAGCCAATCAGAGCGCATGTTTTAAATGCCCCCGAAAAAACAGGCAGAAGGAATGTGCCCATCACACGAACGGAATTTTGGAGACCTATAATTGATATATAACTGTCGCGCTGGGACGCTTGTCTGTGTGATTCGTATATATTCCACATAATTCTTGGCATCAGACGTTGGCATCAAATTCTTTCATTCAATGTTTTCATGAGAAATAAACAGAAGAAGCATAGGTGTATGCTCTCCGTAGCGCCTGGCTTCAGATTCTAGGTCAGATTTTCATTGTCATCATATTTTGTCTGAGAAATTAGTCTGATCGTCATCCAGTTCACGCTACAGCATCAAATTCTTGCTTCAAATCTTGTCCGACGGAATAATCTGATCGTGAAAACCAGTATTAGGACACGTTAACATTGACGTGATAAGAGATATTATAGGAAGGTTGTACAGATTATGGATTTCTTTTTTAACAGATAATTTTGGATATTCACCAAGTCTAATTAAGTGATCAATCGGGCAGTCCTTTCTCATCGCTGTTGTATTGCATGCATATATAGCAATGCGACATACATTTGTGTCTTGTCAATTTAGAACACATCTCATTTTCATAAAACATCTGAATGATGTAGGGCTACCATACTTTTGATTGGTTTTAAAATACTACCCAGGACGGTCATTTAACATATTTTCCATTTTCTTACTCATGAGATCGTGTTTATCAGTGGCTTTGGCATAGAGGTCTAGCTGTTTGTCATAAATCTAGATATCTATTCATCGCCATTTGAAGATGTAAGAGCTTATATGTGTAAAGTGGCTGAATTTAATTTTATTAGTTGATAATCTCGCCAATTCCCCTGGTCAATACTGGTAAGATGTGGTTTTGCAGCAAATAAATCTAAATAATAAATTGTACATGGACCTGAAGTCTTTGTCATTATACAAACATATCTTTCCTAGAACTTTTATCATTCCTCCTAAGACATGTTATCTTGACTGCATGGGTTACTATACTGATTGAATGCGCTGTTCTTGTGGCGGTTTCTTTACGCACTGGTCCCCTAACTTACTTTGAATAGCTGAAATTCCATGCGGAAATAGTTCTATTCCTGAGGGTAGTTTTAAAGCTTTACTTCTAACGCACGACTCGCTAACCAGACACAAGCTGATGACACCGTCTCCTCAAGCCCATCTTTAGGTTAGCTCCACCCACACTTCACTCGTGTTGAGATCGATCGATCCCTGAACCCACTGACTATCAATTTCTAGAACACTATACAGTCAAGCTGTTGACTATTTTGAAACTAATTTGGCTTGGTGCTGTCAAATTAGGTTCAAAATATTCAACAGCATGTTTAATTGTTTATTAAATCTCGTCATTAATGGCGTAATTGATTATGACGTCTTCCTCCCCGTCACGTAGTTGATTATGATGTCATATGATTAACTGAAAAAATTGGATTTATCAATTGTTCTCCATACCTAAATAGATGAGTTAAGAAGACATTGAAAAATGTTTCCACGCTCATGTCCTATCTGATGGCTTACACAAACTGATAGACATTCAGCGGTATGAGAAACGTAATATTTTCTCAAAGCAGCACCATCGTGTTTATATATGTTTATATCGTGCATATAATTTTCCTGCATTTCACAATAGTTCGGTTCTAATTTTTCAAATAAAGGCTACCAGTATAATAGGTAACATTACTCGGGTCAAGTTAGCTATATCTAACTAGATTCCCAGTCGAACTTCAAATGGTTAACTAGCTAGTCAACTATAGTCAACCGAGCACCCGAGCTCTTTTCAGATGGTTAGCACGAAATTGACGTAAAATCAAAAAATTGACATATAGGGTTCGCTTGCCACGGTAAAATACACATAAACATGTTAATATTTTCCTAACCTATGTAAGTTTGATGGAATTATGCTGCCCTATATTAAATCAAGCCCATTTTCCTTCCCGCTTTGTAGTATTTCGATGCTTTTTGATATCTTAAAGGACAAAAGTAACCCATTTTCGTAGTCTATCAAACCAGACTACATAAAAGGTTAATCGAGACTGGTACCCGGCTCCAAATTTTCTGCAATAGTAATTCAATGGGAACCGGGTACCAACGAACTATAGTTAACTATTTAGCGCCCGACTGGGCATAGCAACTGCGCATGCTCAGTAAACCAGCAAACTGACTATAGTTAGCGAGTCGAACTTGACCTAGTTCACATAGTATGTTCTCATACAAGTGGAATGTGAATGGGTGAAGACCTTTTTTTCTAAAACCTAATTACAAGAGATGGAAAAATATATCGTAATGAGCAAAAATATAATGCTATCCAAACAGAGTGGCCCCGTTATGAAGATAGTAAAATAAATGTGTCAACCGCGCATCAAATCGCTCAAAAAGCTACCCATATTAATTAACCATTTAATGGTCAAGATCGTTTCCAAGAAAATTACAATTTTCGCACTTAAATTTCCTACAAACGGACATTCCTCATGGCCACTACAGGTGCCGTTTTTGGCGGACCAGACGATTCATGGATTAATAGTTAAGAAAATCGAAAATTCAACCTATAGTCAGGCATCATATTGCATAAAATATGGTCCCGTGAGAATTTTGTGATGAAAGCAAGCCAATAGTCTAGATGTATTAAGGAGCCTTCAATGAACAAGAAAATGCATGTTGGCAGTCTGGGAATTTGCTCTGGTCATAGTAATAAATATTTTGCATAAAGGACCTAAACATGCAGATTTTTTCAGTGTAGTTTTATAGCATATTAACCGAATACATCCATCCATTAATTTTTGTGCATTTTATTTCAACCAGTGACAATGCTTATCAGAATATTCGATTCTAACATGAATTTCTACACTTTAATCAGCGTTTACCGCGCATCTGAAAATATGTACACTGTTTTGATGTCAAGAATCGGATCACTCAGTTATTGTAAACGATCCTCGAAACTGTAAATTTACTGTTACTTATGCCTTAACCTAGGTGTAAACTCTGCTCTGTCCAGTTTGAACAGGAATAGATACACTTAGCATATTGCAGATATATAGTAAAACCAGCTGAAGCAACCACTTCCACCTTTGGTGCCAAAGAATGGCCACATGGTTCAACGACCACACGACATGAATAAACACTGGGCTCCAAAAGGTATGTTGTAGCCTATTGCAATTTACGTGTAATACGAGACCATCTGCCTTTGGTGACAGTTGTTGGTTGGACTATACTATGCTTGTTTAAGTTAGCTTGTGTACACTGTACATGTATTCTATCTAATATATTGCTTTATGTTGCAGATGATAACTATTGTAATAGGACCACGTGTAACATTATGAACTAAATTCTACCAATAGACTAGCTACCTTTGTCGTTTTGTGGTGTCAGACCCTTCCTCATGCTAACATTCTGTTTGAATAAACATTCTGGAATCTGTAGAGGAGGAGATACCCACAACTGTGCCGCAGAAAATGCTAATGAATGATAATGTTTACCTACCTCCTGATGTAATTCATGGAAGGAATGTCTTTTCCGCTGTTGGTAATGTTTATTTTGCAAAGAACATGCCAGATGGGAACGTACCCCGCACACTACTGCTATGGCTATTTGCCAACGTTGTCAACCTAATGATGCGTTGTCCAAGCTAGAGCTAATAAGTCCAGCTCTGAGCTGTTCAATGAAGGAACTGCCATAGTCAGTAATGCCACTCCTGTACGGCCCCAAGCCAACAACCATTCCCGCATGCTCTGTCTATGATTCATTCAGTCTGGCAGAAGATGTACAAGGACAATCAGATGGCAGTCTTCCAGATATTGCCTGTCTTATGGGTGGAAACTTGGTTAAATTGAATAGGCTGGATAATGTTCCTGATGAAGCGGGTGCAATTGCAAAGGGTAACGATCCAACATTGCCTGCATATCACTCATTAATAAATGAGGAACTAGCTACAGCGCGAGTCGGCACACCACCACTCATGGCGGCACCTGGTCATGACTGACAGACACTACTAATAGTGCGCATGCACATATGTACACATGTAGTGGGTTCTAATCATAAGACTGCGATTTTCCGCGATATGGGCCTCTACCAGCTGGCAAAACAACTAGATATGGCTCTCAAAGACATGGATAGCATCATAGTCTGCCCATGTGAGCTTTGCATTGTAATGGCAGAATTAGGATGCAGTGGGGCTTACATTGAGGCTTACCTGTATGGACCAATAGCCATTAAGCAGATCATCGAGGGAAAGCATGTAAAGAGATGATTCGAGGCACATATGGTGACCCTGGAAACTATGTCTATGCAATACTAGAAGGCTTACAAATGCAGCACATAAACTTGATCAGTCATCTGCAGATGGGTGCTATAAAGACATACAGCAATTACATACAGAAATAATTCACGTTATTGAGTTCCTTAAAGAAATAAAGAAGATGACTCAATTCGATTCCGAAAATGGAAGCCGACCACTGTCAGTCGATATGCGGTAGTACATGCAGATGATTACAGAAATGATACTCTTCATCAGAATCTATCAGAATTGGCAACTGGAAGCAACATTTGTCAGTACTTGAGACATTTACCAAGTGCTTCTTTGCTAATGACAAGCTTACCTATGCACACATGAACCCACTATGCTTAGCAGATATGGAATCACTAAGGATATCAGACAATGACATCTATCAACCGTTTTTTTGCATGGTAATTGGGCCGTGAACCAGAATCCACACATTCCATTCTGTACAATTGGTGCTGATCATGCGTTGGCGCATATTAAGCGCTCAATGAAAGTAACTGGCAGGGTCATATGGATCACACCCTTTACTCATTAAATAAGCTCGCACTTGTTTACAGAAAACTACAAATAATAACAAATAGCCAATGAGTAATGGCGTGGAAATTTGTGTGTAAATGCGACAAGACCGTCATATTATAGCAAAAATACTGAGTATTTCCAGAATTTTTTACATCTTGGAGGCAATGTCTCTAAATCGTTACATATTATTTTATCTCAAACTATAAGTTACGCCTTATAACGACTCAAGTTGAAAACGATATGTTATCATGCCGTCTCGTGAGTTCCTTGCAAGCAGATAACGTCCTACTTAGCCTATTGCCCACGTTACCTAGCAATGCATTGTATTCTATTGACATTGACAATGTTGTAAAATTTACTATTAGTCATGAAGTAGTAGTAGTTTACTCTCGGAACTCTACAGAGTTATAGAGACAAAATATAATAATTACAGTTATTCACAAAAATAATAAAAATAATAATAATAATAATAATAATAATAATAATTATTATTATTATTATTATTATTATTATTATTATTATTATTATGAGTATCATCATCATCATCATCATCATCATCATCATCATCATCATCATCATCATCATCATTATTATTACCATCATCATCACCATCATTACCACCATCATCATTATCACCGTCATCATCATTATCATCATCATCGTTACTATTGCCACCATCATTACGATTATCATCACCACCAATATCATCATTGCTATTATCATCGTTGTCATTATTTTCATTATTATCATCATCATTATTAACATTACTATAATCACCATTATTGTCAGTATCACCGTCACTAGTATTATACCTACTACTATTCTAAGACAGGTCACTGTTATTATATAGGACAGCACGATTTAACGAACTATTGTTATGCCGAAATATGATGATAAATTTCAATGATGAATCAAAGAATACTTTTAATTCTGAAATAAAAAGACTTACTATATTTCCTTGCCCATTGAGAATTCACCTTTCCAGAGTATCCATCGATGATGTGACGTCATATAGCGTCATAATCAGCTAAGTGGAGTATAGGATGACGTCATAATCATACACCATGTATGATTCTATTTAGGCCCGTCTTTAACTCTTAATAGTCCGACACGTTGTAAGAATTGTATGGCTCTACTATTTAATAAACATACTGTTGAATATTTTGAAACTAATTTGACTCGGCGCTGTTGCTGCCATTGGGTGGGGGTCGGGTGGGGGTGGCGAGGGGATAGCTAAAATGGAAAGGTCCGTTGATCAGAACTCTCAGGGGTGACGCGTTGCGGTGGCAACGGAAAATACTGCAAAATGGTAAGAAAATGACACGAATTGACGTGAAATTCGGAATAACGGCTTATGTGATAATGAGAATCACTAACTAGTTGCTGTCTCGTATCAAACTTATCACACTCGTTTAGTAAGATCTTATTTGGAACTCGCTAACGCTCGTTTCAAATGGGATCTTACTAACCTCGTGTAATAAATTTGATACTACGGTTGCACGCGTGTGCGTTTGGTGGCTTTGTCATAGGCACGCCTACCGGACTGATGATAGCAGTAGCGCGTGCGCTGCCCATCTCGGGACGAGGAGGAACGGTCAGGTTCTCATGACGCGGTGGAATAAAGGGATACATTTCTACAGGTCTATGCCCAGCCCATTTCTAAATTATCTCCACCCACTTTTTACGAGTGTTGTAATCGATTGAAAACTTTGAAACCTGAATTTCCAGAATCTAAATTTCAAGGTAACTATATTGCATAAATTAGACTGTGCTGGTGATTGCCGTGGTGGTGGTGTGTGCGTGCGTGCGTTCGTGGCAGGGGTTGTGGTGCTGATGTGGGAGTGGGCTGTTGGTACTTGATTTTTCTGCCTATGGTTGCAACAGCTTCAAATCAACGTAGTCTCAAAATATTCATCATAATGTTTATTAAATTGTAAATTTATCAGAGACATACAATTTGTGCAGTTTTGTAACTCGCTAATGTGAACGCGGTGTTAAGCAATATTGTAAGCCAGAAATAAGAACATGGCAAAACTCAGCCTCATATGTCTGTGGAGGGATCCAATGTGTATCGCAAGCATATGATGTCATACCCTATTACATCACATGGATGCTGACGGCACAATTATAATGAGTATTAATGACATATTATAACTCCGTCATGAAGCTGGAAAAGTCTGCCAATTGTACGAATTGTATGTCTTTGATGAATTTACAATTTAATAAACATTCTGCTAAATATTTGGAAACTAATTTGACTGGGAGCTGTTGCTGCCATAGGTAAATTGGTGAATGTAGATATGACCGGAACTGGCTAGATACATTTTGAATTCTCAGTTCAAGCTGTGTTAGCCGGGTTTTCTCTATCCTCCGTGTCATTGTGATATGTTGTTGATGGCCAGTGGCTGCTGTGCCGCTGCTAATTGAATCGTGAGATATGCTTAACTGTTTCTTGGCTGGTGCTACAGGAGTAAATCGCAGATGTGTCAATCTTCAGTTTGTTGTATATGTGACCACGCAGCCTTCAGTGTCCTGAACGAAGGCGAACGATTATCACGTGTTCTCTTCTGAACAGCTAATTATGACAGGATGCTGATTGATGTGCTGGATGCTCACCTCTCCACTTTTTCCTTTAACGCTTGTTTGATCACCGGCGTGTTCTCTTTAAGCGAGCAGCGATCATAGTGTTGTTCCTTTGTTGGCTCCGCTTTTGCTAGAAAGGCAGCTCTTCGTTTCCCGAGATAATAAAATGAGATGGAATATATTGGAGGATAACAGATTCCTCCATCGAGTCATAATGGACCTTTCCAATTGTAGCTATGCCCCGCCCATCTCTAGCTAAGCTCCACCCACACGTCGCTCGGGTTGGGATCGATCGATCGCTGAACATCCTGACTATCAATTTCCAGAAAACTATACAGGTAAGCTAGCATGTTTATTAAATAGAGCCATAGAGAATCATGTCTGTCTGTCTGTCTGTCTGTCTGTCTGTCTGTCTGTCTGTCTGTCTGTCTGTCTGTCTGTCTGTCTGTCTGTCTGTCTGTCTGTCTGTCTGTCTGTCTGTCTGTCTGTCTGTCTGTCTGTCTGTCTGTCTGTCTGTCTGTCTGTCTGTCTGTCTGTCTGTCTGTCTGTCTGTCTGTCTGTCTGTCTGTCTGTCTGTCTGTCTGTCTGTCTGTCTGTCTGTCTGTCTGTCTGTCTGTCTGTCTGTCTGTCTGTCTGTCTGTCTGTCTGTCTGTCTGTCTGTCTGTCTGTCTGTCTGTCTGTCTGTCATGCTGTCTGTCTGTCTGTCTGTCTGTCATGCTGTCTGTCATTCTGTCTGTCTGTCATTCTGTCTGTCTGTCATTCTGCCATTCTGTCTGTCTGTCTGTCTGTCTGTCTGTCTGTCTGTCTGTCTGTCTGTCTGTCTGTCTGTCTGTCTGTCTGTCTGTCTGTCTGTCTGTCTGTCTGTCTGTCTGTCTGTCTGTCTGTCTGTCTGTCTGTCTGTCTGTCTGTCTGTCTGTCTGTCTGTCTGTCTGTCTGTCTATCCGCCCCATCGGATCGGATCTATGGATATCTCGGAAACGACTGGTCAGATTTAGCTCAAATTTTAATAGAGGAAAATCTGTAAGCATACACTAGGATTCCACAACTTTGAGTGATCCGACAAAATCTGGAACTTCCGAAAAAATCCGGAAAATAAAAAATCCGGAAAATCTTAAATATTGCAATGTGACAAAACGGGAGGGCGATGGTCTGGAACCTCTGATTGCTCTTGTTTTTTATTTCTATGGATGAATACAATCTATCGATCAAGCATAGGACGTCACAATCAATTACGTCACGTGTAGACTGACATCACAATCAACACAACGTAGCCAAGTCCCTCAGGATCGTTTAAAAATCAGCCAGTTGTTCGAATTGTATAGCTTTATTATTTAATAAACATTCTGTGACTATTATGAAACTAAATTCACAGGGCGCTGTTGTTGCCATAGTCGAATTAGTTTCAAAATATTCAACAAGTTCGCTGTACCGGTATCGTTAGAATGAAATTGTGATTGTGGGAATTCAGGATTCAAAGTATATAAATCGATTCCAAAACGCTCACAGCGTGGGCGGAGCTTAGCTACAGATGGGCGTGGCATAGCTAAAAAAAGATTCAAGTATTTCATCCACGTGACAGTACGAAATGAGATCCAATATTGCTGCTGTTGCTAATTGTAAAGATCCATATTTATTGACGTTCACACTGCGTCTGATTGTCTATAGTTATCTAGTCTACAGTTGTGTACATGTGTATTTTATATATACGTTTTGACCCATATATTCATTTTATAAAACTGGTTATCACTAGGTCGTTCTATCAAAAGCGTAGGACTTCAGGTAGAATTAGTCACAAAATTAATAAAAACTGCAAGGGAAGACTAAGGACCCTGAATACGAAAACGTATTATTATAAAGCCAGTTAATCTAGCACAGAGTCGTCAAAGTGTAATCGGTATATTTCCCTGAATATTCTATCACGGAAACACCTTACATATGGACATTTAATTATTTGAGCGTTCTGTTGACAGTTAGTTAGGCCGATATATCTAATTCGTATATCTATTTTTGTGATCTATGGAGCTTAAAGACAGTGTTGCTGAATTCGCTCCCATCGTTGACGTGTAGAAAATTGGTCTCTTAGAATCGCCTGATAAAGTAAGATTAATATAGAATAACTGAGCCAGTCATTCAAGTGATAAATTTCGGAAAAATAACCTCTTTGTCGGCAGTTAGAAAATGTATATTTTCTTGACTAATTTCGAGGAATAACCCCTTAATGGCCAAATTTGGTCATGAAAATTAAAATATTTCCTTACGAAATGTCGATTTGGAGGGTAAGAGAAGACTATTTTTGAAGTTTTACCAATGGAATTGCTGGCTCGGTTACCGACCATTCCAGTGATAAATTTTCAAAAATAGTCTTCTCTCCGCATGCAAATGGACATTCCTCATGACCACTGCACGGACAGGTTTTGGCCGGTTACGTCGTGAAATAGTTAAATGGTTTAGATTGCGGGAAGGAAAAGTGTTTTAAATTAAGCATTTATATCTTTACATATTGGACTACATGTTGAGTATGAAAAAACGTTCTATATAGATAAACATAGAATAGGTCTATTTAAGGCCATAGGAAATATAATTAAAGCAAAGTTATCTAGCACGTTCCGATCCGAGCTGTCACACAAATGTATTACGTCATAATTAAAAACATCACTTGTTAGCTGACGCCACAACCAAGTACGTCATTGAAGTCGAAAAGTCCTTCATGAAAGTATATGAATTGTATTTTTGGCGAATTTACAATTTAATAAACGTTCTGCTGAATATTTTGAAGCTAATTGGACTGGGAACTGTTGCTGCTATTTGCAGCACCAGCTCCCAGTCGAATTAGTTTCAAAACATTCACCAGCTTAACTCTATAACGGAGGAATCCAGTTTTAGCCATGCCCCGCCCAGTTTTATCTAAGCTCCACCCACGCGTTTCCCGTGTCGGGTTAGATGGATCCCTGAACTCACTGACTATCAATTTCCAGAAAACAATACAGGTAAACTGTTGAATATTGTGATACTAATTTTACTGGGTGCTGTTGCTGCCTATGGCAGCAATAGCGCCTAGTCAACTTAGTTTCAAAATATTCATGAACACGTTTATTAAATAATAAAGACATACACTTCCGACAGCAACGCTTAATCCGTCAATCAATTAAACGTTTGTGACGAACTTACTACGCGATTCATGACGTAATTGATTATGACGTCATCCTACACATCACGTAGTTGATTATGACGTGATATGATAAACTGGAATCCTCAATTAGCTTAAAATTGGGAGGCTAGGAATTCAGCGTTCAAAGTGTACGGCAGCAATCGATTCAAATAGGCTACACATATACATATACAAGCATGGTGAACGCAGCATTAAGAGCTCCTCACCTTACCTTTCTCACTCTTGTCAAATTCTTAGTTTATACCCTGTTTCTCATATTCTCCTCTCCTCTCTTTTTGTCTCTCTTTCCCTAACCCTCCGCCACCCCACACACATACACACTCCATCCCAGCCTCCCTCTCTCTCTCTCTCTCTCTCTCTCTCTCTCTCTCTCTCTCTCTCTCTCTCTCTCTCTTTCTCTCTCTCTCCCTCTCTCTCTCGCTCTCTACTTCCCTCCCTCCCCCCTCTCTCTCTATCTCCCCCTCTCCCCCTCTCTCTCTCTCTCTCTCTCTCTCTCTCTCTCTCTCTCTCTCTCTCTCTCTCTCTCGCATTATGCACACACGGACCCTAATACGTACGCGCACACGCACATATTCCCGTACACATACGTAAGCGTGCGAACTACCTAGACAATTGTAATCAGTGGTTGATATAAATTTTCATTTAACCAGTTATACATACGTTACTATTTAATTATGTTTTATTAAACCCCATCTTGATGTATTTATTAATGTATTGTATTTGTATGTATGGGAGACACGTGTATAAGACTTATGTCTTACTGTGCTCCCATTGAACAAAATAAAATTCTGTTTAAACCAAATAGGCTACACGTACACAGTGGGCGGGGCTTGGCTAGACATAAAACAGGATCCCTCTGTAGACTATATTACCGACCATCTATTGTAGGCTACATTTAATGACGATACATGCTGTATTTGAAGATGCATCTTTTCGTAATTAAATTGTCCTTTTCAGTTTATCCATCCATCATATTAGGACATAATCAACTAGGTGACGTGTGTGGTGACGTCATAAGCATTACGTCATGAATGGCTCGATTTAGTCCGTTTTAAACGCTTCATAGTCCGACGCGTTGTCGAATTTTATGTCTTTACTATTTAATAAACATGCTGTTGAATATTTTGAAACTAATTTGACTAATTAGTTTAAAAATATTCAACAACCAACCTGTATAGTTTTCTGGAAATTGATATATTCATGAAGTTCATGGATCGATCAATCCCAACACAAGCGAGGTGTGGGTAGAGCTTAGCTAGAAATGGGCGGGGCATAGTTAAAGCTGGAAAAGTCCATTGATAGAAAGTTGTTGGAGTAGGAGGCAGCAACAACCTGTATGCACAAGTTTCAGATCAGATACACCCAGCAAACATTAACCCCATTTAGACCATTTTTGTAAGGTAATCGTGTAAATGTGTTACCTGTATAGTTAATGAACTGCAATTTATGGGTTTTTTTTTAAATTTCAACACAGATATTGTACTCTAAAACACCATAATGGACAAACAAAAAATTCGGATGAAGTCGGAAAACGGCACGAAGCGGTCACCGAAGAGTGTACCACCGCCTCCAGAGAATCTGCCACCATGTCGTGTGTGTGGCAACGCGGCCACAGGCTTCCATTATGGAGCGAATACGTGTGGAGCGTGTAAGGTAGGCCTACACTTCAAAAGTTACATCTCTCCTTCCCGCCCCTACCCAGCTCTCCCCATCTCTTTCTCAAGCTTTTTCATGTAAATTTTGCTATTTTATAATGATATCTATATACACAAAGATGTGTGTGTGTGTGAGCGTGCGTGTGTGCGTGCGAGCGAGCGTGCGTCGCCATCAAATGACGTATGCCATTCACGAACGTGGTAAAGGGCCGACACGAACAGTCTGAATGGAGGAAACCAGTTTTAACTATGCCCCGCCCATCTCTAGCTAAGCTCCACCCACATTTCACCCATGTTGGGATCAACCGACCGCTGTACTCTCTGAATCTCAATTTCCAGAAAACTGTACAGGTAAGTGAATATTTTGAAACTAATTTGACTGGGTCAAATTAGTTTCAAAATATTCAACAGAATGTTTATTAAATAGTAAAGACAGACAATTCATACAACAACGCTTAGTCTGCCATTAAGTAAACGCTCGTGAGGAACTTATAGCTACGTCATTCATGACGTATTTGATTATGACGTCGCCCTACACGTCACGTAGTTGACTAGGACTGTGGATAAACTGGAATCCTCCATTGTATGTCTTCGTGCAATTTACAAAACAACCCATTTGGTTGAATCTCTTGAAACTAATTTGTCTAGGAGCTATATTGCAGACAGCAACAGCTCTCGGTCAACCTAGACCAAAACTAGAACACAACTATCCATGGAATTCCCTGTATATAGTTACCTTGAAATTTAGATTTTGTGTGTTCGGGGATCCAAATGGTAATGTTGATTCTAACGCGTGTACACAATGAACGGAAGTTGGCTAGAAATGGGCGGGTCATAGCCAGAAGTGAATCCAGCTATTTCAACAAGTATTGACCCCTAAACTGCTGATTATTTATTCAGTCGATCAATGGTACGTATATCTTAACTGAAGCAAATCGGTTTTCAAGATGGCTAGGCCTACATAGGGGATATTTTGTATTTCGTAACTAGGTCATCTTAAGACGTATCCTTCTAAACAACACCAAACATATTAACCGAGCTTTGCATAATTGATGCAAAACCACGGTACAGCTCCTGATTAAGTAAACATGTTTGCAAAGCAAAATAACGGAAACATGTTAGTACAATTTTGAAAACGATCTAAGAAATGATTTGTTGAATATTTTGAACATAATTGGATTGGAAGACAATGTCTTCCAATCCCATTATGTTTAAAATATTCAACAGTACACGTTTTATTTAGTCTTAGAAACATGTTAAGTAATTTCTGAATTGTACTGAACGACGAGTTCCGCGTGGAATAGTCAATGAATTACTTTAGAGTCTTGTAATGTTAGATATAGCATTCCCAGGAAATAAGAAGGTCGCTGGTGATCGAATCGACATATTATGCCAATGCTGATGCTAACCCTTTCAAGCCATTAGGCCAAATACGACATATTCATTACACATTTTGAACGCCTCTCTTGAATGTTTTGGAACACTTTTATACTTATGACTTCCACGTCTGCCAAAGCAATCCATGTTACAGCTTCCGGTCAATTTAGTTTTCAAATTTACCGTTTCAAACATCTATATGATTCAATTGTAAGTAAGAGTATAGGATTTGAGGAATGGGCGAATAAAAGCGTTACTTATGCAGAATATTCAATGCCGTTGCCGTATTTAATACAACATAAATGCTTCCAGCACAAGGAATATTGACTTTTTCTCGGGGTATTTGCACAAACTAAAAACATAGATGTATGTTCAACTGTTTCCTTCCTTGTGTTTGTTTTAATACACCAGACCTAGAAAACGTGATAACGATTTTGCGTGTTAATAGTTGACATCCATACTGAATCGGTCCTATATGGGGTGGGGCTTAGGGTGTGTCCGGATGCCAGTCTCACTTCTGAACGTTAAGGTATCTTCTTTTAGGTTATTCACATTTTTGTATATTTTCAGAATGAAAATTTTAAATGGTGGCCACTATAGGCTACGTTATAAAATTAACTATTTCTCATTATTTTGGTAGGATGAATAGATATTTTCAAACAATATTTCACCATGTTATCACTACTGTTATTTTAGATCCAGCTCACCTCAAAAACAATTTATAGACAGTTTGAGTTTCCAATTTCATCCACCCATCTATCAGTCTATCAAATTTTACATTAGTCTCTTGACATTTCCTTTAAACGAATGAACTACCTGACCTGCAACGGTAAGGTGAACCAAATCAGGTCTGTCAGAAATAACCCTGTGTGGTAGTCTTCTGATCTATTAGAATAAAATCAGATGGGGAAAAATTGACCTTTCCATTTTTAGCTATTCCCCGCCCATCTCTAGGTAAGCTCAGCCCACCCCACGCTCGTGTTGGGATCGATCGATCTCTGAACTCCCTAACTATCAATTTCCAGAAAACTATACAGGTAATCTGTTGAATATTTTGAAACTAATTTGACTGGCTATTGTTGCTACTATACAACAACTTACCTGCATATTTTTCTGGAAATTGAGAGTCATGGAGTTTAGGGATCGATCGATTGATCCAAGCACGAGCGAGGTGTGGGTGGAGTATAACTATTGATGGGCGGGGAATATATCTACAACTAGAAAGGTCAATTTGTGAGTACATGGCATGTTATTAGCATCTTTAATGGAAAGTTCTTGGTTCTCCTGGAAAAAATGTATGTCTATGTGCTTGTTAGTTTTGGAAAACGCTACATCAAATAGCCCTACATGTGTTGTGCATGGTTATTGTACTGTATATTTGCAATACAAGCACAATCTGCAGCATGTATTCGCGTATGTTCTATTAACATTGTCTACAATGGACATTTCCAGTTTGTCCATCCATCACATGACGTCATAATCAACTACGTGGTGTGTGGGCTGACGTTACAATCAATTACGTCATGAATGACGTTGCCTAGATATGTGCGTCACGAACAAATACTTGGTGACGGACTATGCGTTGTTGTACAAATTGTATGTCTTTACTATTTAATAAAGATGCTGTTGGAAATTTTGAAACTAATTTGAATGAGGGATGTTGCTGCCATAGGCAGCAATATCACCCAGTCAAATTAGTTTCACAATAATCAACAGCTTACCTGTATAGTCTTCTCGAACTTGATGGTCAGGGAATACAAGGATCGATCGATCCCAACACAAGCGATATGTGGGTGGAGCTTAGCCAGTGATGGGCGGGGCATAGCTAGAACTGGAACGGTCCATTGTTTTAATATGTTTAATGTGTTATCTCATTCAAGGCTAAAGTACCTTGTACTATGTTGAAATTCAACATAATTAAATATTCTGTAATTCAGTTGATACGACACCTTAGAGAATTATGCTTTGACCTGATTTGCAAGTCAGGTGTAGCCATTTTGTAAACAATATATTGCGACATTGACGTACATTTCAATGTCAAAGTGACCTTTAACATCCAGATCCTTTGACAGGAGACTGGTCCCGAAATGTCCAAAATTTAGCCACCTTTCCCCACACGTGGTCCTAATATCTATTTAATACCAGGTTGTATGCGCCAATCACCTCTTCTTTAAGTTTGTGGGCGAGGATATGCAATAACAAACAATTGCCTCATTTTTGGATCGTTTCTTTTATTATCCCGGACTGACTCAACGTTGTATTTCTCACGGCATGTTTGAATTTTTTTTGTGAATTTAAGCTGTATCCGGTTGATGTTTGAATATATGTACTAGCTCGCACAAATGTTATAAAATTTGAATATAAACGATGCCACGCTACACCCCAAACCCGACCGCTGCTTTTCTTTATTTATCTAGCTAATGCACACTTTATTTACAAAGACGATGCCATTGCAGATATTATAATACAAACAGGCTTTCAGTCCGTTTAATATTTCTCGATATGAACATTAAACACACGTGTAATATTAAACGAAAGATTTTCATTGGTTGGATAACGAGTAATAATCCCACATTTTCCAGTCAAATTGGTTTCAAAATATTCACCAGCTCAAGCATATAATGACTAAAACTGTAATACTGGGATTTCAGGTTCAAATGATTAAAATGCGATAATTGTTTTCGGACCGTTATTTTGTGGGACCCCGGGGCTGTAGTCCAGTTAGCTATTGCCTTAATCTGACTCCGTTCGTCTTCAATTAGTCTAGCCGCAGGAGCCAGTTTTGGTAGGTTAACCTAGACAAAATTCCCACCTAAGTCTTTTTTGTGTCATTCGATTTGTAAGGTCATCCAGAATCACATACTAAAAATCCCCATCGATCCCTTATGGGCAGAATCTTTGGCCAGGGTTTGAATTTTAGCATGTTTTTATTTTCTTCTCAAACGGCTTTTATAGATCTTAAATCTATGTTCACGATCTTCTTTAAAATCATATCTAACATCTCATTTGTCGTATTACCGTAATAATACATTATTAAGGTGTCTCATGATAGATTTAATTTGAATTTGAATTAGAATAGTTGGTTGTTTATAATTTTAATAATATTTGTTCCAGGGTAAATTTAGAAACCTCGTTATCAAGTAAATCAAACGTCATTTCTGCAAAGTCATAATTATACAGAGAATCATAGCTCAAATATCGAACGACGTATCGTGCGATGAGCTAGCAAAAATGTCAATTATATGGTCGTTGACAAAGGCATTCCAATATACCAGTACATTGATTGGTCCATCTCCCCCACGCCCTTTCAAATGTTATATTTGAGCCGATCCTCAGCTCGCAGTTCCCACACATCTTGCCACCAGCAGTGTACTATTCAAATGTGTTGTGGCAATCTGCATCATGGTTCCTAAGCAGATCAAATGACCCGATCTCATGCACCATATCTTCAGACCACCTGACAGAGAGACTCTGGACAGGTCCGAGGTATTAATACTGCCAATGATCGACCTGAATCCAAATGATGAGACATCCATCCACTCAAGAACAGGCAAGTCGCCTCAACTTGCCAACAGCCTGTGTAACATTCGATCAACCACTTTGGCTAAAGGCAATGGAGATAAAGGGTGCCAAAGATCGGTACAAAATAGTCTTGCATGTCGGGGTGTTCCATCTGCTAATGAACGCATATAATAGTATCTTTCATATGGTGAAAGGATCTGGAATACAAGAGGCATTAGGTGAAGTGTATGGCCAGAAGTCATTGAATCATATGACGAATGGCAAAGCTATTGTTCGACCTCTGGGTGGTCTCTACCCAATAGAGGCAGCACTAACTACAAAATAGCTTCTCTACTCCCTCAGAATTCCAGCGACAGTTAAATGGAATGTGGAGAGAAAGATACAGATTTTGAATCAATGAGTATTTCTTTGTTCAGCCAAGTTCCAGCTGTACTGATGAATGCATGGGTATGGCTAGGCCAACTGATATAATAGCATAAAAAGTTAAAGAACCTGAGAAGCTACTGAATGGTGTTCTTGACCTTAGCATTAATCCAGACAGGCTTGCTGACTACAAAGAGCTCGTCACACTGGATGAAGAAATTTGAAATGTAAAGACATCATTGAGTGCTCAATCCAAGACTGCCAAATTATGGATGCAGTTTCTAGAATACGACAAAGGCATAAAGGACTTTATCAGCTTTGAGAGGATCGGGATGTGGGAAAATCTTCCTGTTGATGTGAGCAAGTTTCTCAACCTCTTTGCAGCAACTGAGCATATACACTATGTTAAGTGTGCTCGTTTGTCTCTCCAGGAAAAGCAGAAACTACCTACTTCTCACCTATGGATGTATAGGAAATTGCTAGAGGAAGGCTACCATATGGTACAAAGAAGTGATCATCTATGATCTGGACTGTGAACTAATCTCGTTGATGTGGTGGACTGGCTCGAGGAAGGGCCATGGCGGAAAGGATGAGTCATCAGTGGGTCGACACTATGCGCACGTGTGCTACTGTGCATGATGCCATGTTACGTCTGACTGGGAAGCGACACCTTACAAGCGATCAACATGTGAACGTGGGAAGAACTATACGTTAGCATGATTTGCGAGACATGAGGAAAATTATGGGGTGGTTTCAAGTGCATGACCCCTTTGATGCCAGTATCCCACAACTGTGATCTCTGGACAGTGGTCTGAGCGGACGGGAAGAGGATGGCATCAACTGTGATGAGACCGAGAAAGTTAGTAAAGTGTTACAAGAGAGCATGGATGGTAAATTTGCAAATGGAGCATCCATGAAGAGGTCTCAGATGGTACGCACATTAGATGACCTTAAACCGGGAATCAAGATTGATAAATTAAACTAACTGTGCGAATTGATCCATCGGTTTTGTTCATGCGATGTACTGCACTAGTGCAAAGAGAAGATGAAGATATTCTTCCTTACTTTAGACACGAAATGACTGCAGTCCCTATCTCGTTATTCAAAGATTTTTCCATGAGTAAGGTGAATAAATCAGAACTGGCAAGGAACATAAATATTGATCTGACACACATCGACGAAACTAAGTCCCCATTACCAAAGCACGGCATGCCTGTGGTAGATGGGGGCTGGCCTCTACATTACATAAGATGGCCAAAATACACCATATGCTCAGGTGTTTGAACAGTACAGTTCATATCTTGAATACAAGTAAAGAATCAATTGTGTTTGATGGATATGACGATGTTCCTTCAACCAAGGACCATGAACAAGGTCTACGGCAAATAGGCAAGATCCCTGCTGACATATTGGTGAACGTCACAGCGAAGGCGTGTGCTGACCAGGAGGCACTCTTCTCGAATAAACTAAACAACACCCAGTTAATTAGCCTTATGTCAAGTCATCTACAATCGCTGGGCCATGCCACGAAGATAAGTACGGGAGATGAAGATACACTGATAGTATCAACGGCACTTGACTATGCTAGAGATGGTCTGCCAGTCATCGTTGATGCTGAGGACGCTGGCATCTTCACAATGTTGCTGTATCATTGGGGTGATAGATTCGCAAACATTTTCTTGAAGAAGGAAGTGAAACGCACAAAACGTCGGCAACTGTACAGTCTCAAGGAAGCTGCTGATGTCGTCCCAGCAAAGAGACGAAAGTGTATCTTTATAATTGAGACACTCCTGCCACGGTTCATCATGGCAAGATGAATCTTCTGAAGGTAATGTCTAAGTCTAAAGAGGTACAGAGTTTGTCTGATATAATCAGGAGTTGTGACACATCGCAGAAACAAGTTGGCAGTACAGGAATTAGCCTATTCCGTTGCCTGTATAGTGGCACTGAGAAGGACCTGCTTACTTCTCTGAGATATGCCCGATCTATGCAGATGGGTGTGATGGGAAGTAAGATAGAGCCACAACGATTGCCACCAACTGAGCGTGCAGCTTACTTCCACAGCCTACGCGTTCACCTTCAGGTTGTCAGATGACTAACTCTTAGCAACGATGAACTGGACTACAATGATTGGGGATGAAAAGAGAGAAATGGGTCTTTATGCCTGATAATGACAGATCTTGAAGCTGCTCCATCGAAGGTACTCCGTTTCCTTCCTTGCAAATGCAAAGTAACAACAAAGAATCCGTATGGCACCAAGCAATGCTTATGCAACAAAAACGGATTGAAATGTGTGATCGCATGTGTATGGTGCCGGGGTAAAATTTGCAGCAACATCGACCATTTGGTATTGATGAAGACCATCTGGTATTGATGAAGAAAATGATGGTATGGACCTATAATCACATGTCATCGCAGGGCACATCCCGACCTCAAAGCGTGTGTTAATGAGCATCCATATACTATCCTCAGTGATAGACTTGTTTCTTTTTTGGCTGACACCTGTGCATCTCAGCTGTTGAGCAACAAGGAATATTGTATTATTTCAGATTGTTGAATGTGGTGTTTTGTTGGAAAATAGCAAACGACGCTGTCTTCCGCTACCATGGCACCTTATCAGATTTCACACATGATGTAAAAATGGTCCTCAAATTAAAACCTGTGTAAAAAATTCTGCCCAAATGGGATCTATGGGGATTTTTAATATGCGATTCAGGATTGATGTCTGCTTCGAATGACACCGCAAAACCTTAGGTGGGAATTTTGTCACGGTTCATACCCCTCAACGACTAGGCTAAATGGGGCAAACAAGTCGCATTATTTGCCATGGTATCAATAGGTGCGGGTTTAGTGGTGGTGGGTGATTCTTTCCCAGCCTTCCGTTCTTGTTAGCGATAAAACAAATCTTTCTTGACCATTCTTTATTTAAATGAAACCCTTACATTGTTCATGCAGGTGATACGGTATGCCACATTAAACTATGTAATTTTAAACTTTTAATCACACCACCAATGCACGATATTTAGGCCAAATACTCCCTTTTGATGCTGCTTAAATCAATGCACCCTTTCTTACTCTCAAATTAGTAGAAAAAGTGGTGATTTTGATTTTTCCATAACGCTTCGTTAAAAAGTTAATTTGGTCATTTTTGATTTCTCTCTCTAACGCATTTGGACCAGATTTTCCAGACCGGCATAAAAGCTTATTTTGCAACAAATACCCTACAATACCGAAATCAACCGTACAACTGTACTTGTCAGAGGTTGGCCACGGAATATGAGATTATGACCCTACAATTATAGATATATTGATATAACTTTATGGGATATTCTAGTGACAATTATATAGAGATCATTACGGAACCCGATTATTTATTCAACCCCTGGTGGCTTTTAGGAGAATTTTATAATCTTTACTCTTCTGATATTGCTGAATGGATCCACGTTTCGATTTGCCCCTGGTGTCATTTAAAAGGACACCCCCATATTTAATTTGTAAAATCTGTATCCAAGATCTGGAATGTTTTTGATCTGAGCTCGTACGAGCTTTTTCTAGTTTAGATACAGCTGCGGACAAACGGGTTGGTAGAGAGATGGACTGGACGAAGAGAGGGAGAGGGGGACGGACAGATTACAGTCGAGGGGACTAATAGGAAATCTGATGTTTATTGGGGCAAAGCTGTAGGAGAAGCGGTGAAAAATCATTGTGAAATATAACCATCATCACCGGGAGAGGAATAGAGATGTGATAAGAGATCACAGCCTGCCTCGCTTTCCACGCAGACGCAATAGATAATGGATGAAGCCAGTTTTAACTATGCCCCGCCCATTCACAGCTGAGGCCCACCTACGCCTTTTTCGTGTGGGATTGATCGAACTCTGTATTCCCCTAACTGAATTTCCAGAAAACTATTCAGGTAAGCTGTTGAATATTTTGAAACTAATTAGACTGGGTGCTGTTGCTGCATGTGGCAGCAACATCGCCCAGTCAAATTAGTTTCAAAATATTCAACATAATACTTATTAAATAGCAAAGACATACAACTCTGCAACTTGACGTTCTATTAATCGATTATGACGGACTTAATACGTCATTCATGACGTAATTGATTGTGCCGTCCACCTACACGTGGCGTAATTCATTAAAACATCATATATTTGACTTACAGATCGGCTTCCTCTATTTGTATTTACTATTCTATTGTAGGCATTTTTCTTCCGAGGCATGACTCGGAACAGCTTGTATAGGTGCAGCGCTGGGTCAGACGCATGTGACGTACATTTCCGCATCCGGCTGATATGCTGTTACTGTCGCTACCAGAAGTGCTTGGAAGTTGGAATGAGCAAAGAGGGTATGCTGTTTCTCGTGAAAATAGAATACATATATATATATTTGGAGGCACACTTAGAATGTATATGAACATGCAGTTTTATAATCAGGTATACATTTGTTTATCCAGAAATTATCAAAATAACTGCCCAAATGGCGTTTGCTAATCAGCCACCACTCAATCGGCAAATTGAAGCGAGATTTCTCGATCGGTGACGCGTCATCGCAAATCCTATACGTTAACCGCTGGGATCTTTTGACCCACTAAGGCCAGAGCGAAATATACATATCTTCTTGCACTCCATAAACGGATAGGTAACTCACATGGCAAATTTGGTTGAATTCCGTCTGGCATAATATCTTCAAAAAGCCGTCAAAACGTGGGGATAAATAGTTCACTTCAGCATACGGGGCGATAGCGCTATACCATGCCTACCATACCATTTCCAAACTCTAACGTGAACCATGCCATCTCCTACCATGCCATCTCCTACCATGCCATCTCCTAATGGCATCTCCTCCCATGCTATCTCCTACCATACCATCTCCTACCATGCCATGTCCTACCATGCCATCTCCTACCATGCCATCTCCTACCATGCCATCTCCTACCATGCGTCTCCTACCATGCCATGCGCTACCATGCCATCTCCTACCATGGCATCTCCAACCATGCCATGCCCTACCATGCCATGTCCTACCATGCCATATCCTACCATGCCATATCCTACCATGCCATGCCCTACCATGCCATCTCCTACCATGCCATCTCCTATCATGCCATCTCCTACCATTCCATGTCCTACCATGCCATCTCATACCATGCCATGCCCTACCATGCCATCTCCTACTATGCCATCTCCTACGATGCCATCTCCTACCATGCCATGCGCTACCATGCCATCTCCAACCATGCCATGCCCTACCATTCCATGTCCTACCATGCCATATCCCACCATGCCATCTCCTACCATGCCATCTCCTACCTTTCCATGTCCTACCATGCCATATCCCACCATGCCATCTCCTACCATGCCATCTCCTACCTTTCCATGTCCTACCATGCCATCTCCTACCATTCCATGTCCTACCATGCCATGTCCTACCATGCCATATCCTACCATGCCATCTCCTACCATGCCATCTCCTACCATGCCGTCTCCCACTATGCCATCTCCTACCATGCCATCTCATACCATGCCATCTCCTATCATGCCATCTACCATACCATCTCTTACAATGCCATCTCCTACCATGCCATTTCTTACCATACCTCCTACCATGCCATCTACCATGCCATCTCCTACCATGCCATCTCCTACCATGCCATCTCCTGCAATGCCATCTCCTGCAATGCAATCTCCTACCATGCCATTTCCTACCACGCCATTTCCTATCACGCCATCTCCTACCATGCCATCTCCTACCATGCCATCTCCTACGATGCCATCTCCTACCATGCCATCGGCTACCATGCCATCCCCTACCATGCCATCTCCTACCACGCCATCTCCTATAACAATATCTTCTATCATACCATTCCTGTCAACACCCAGCCACGTATCGCCATATATATCATGATATCGTATACCATGTGTGCTGAGATCACATGCTTGTTTAAGTTAACTTATCCCTAACATTTCCAATTTTGCTTAACCATAATTTACACTGCCATCTAATTTCGGGGCATAATGTACACTAACCTACGCTACGCTACCACCCTCTCACACTAGCTTACCACGCCCTACCTAGGATATGGTGGCCGCTCCTTCTATACGTTAACCTAACCTCCCCTCTCTGTACCCTACCCCCAGCATACAGCACCCTGCCGTTCATCGGCCGCTTAGCTTAGGCTAGCTTAGCCTAGCATGTTACATCGTACCACGCGCTATGCAGTTGAACGTAAGTTATCGAGAATGCACATACGATGTTTGATTGCAGCAAGCCAACAGAACAATAACTCTGCACCTGCTGAATATTTTGAAAACAATTTGATTGAATTTCCCATGTAGTCTGCGGATATTTCAGCAGGCAGACAGACAGTTTATACGGCTGAGCGGACGGTGTCCAGATAATCAAGACCACGTTGTGAAAAGTTGGTGGTGTTTTGAACATCTGGGCCCGTGTTTAGGAAGAGGCCTTATGTCCTAGAAAAGGCGTAACTAGGGCCTACGGCTCACGAGTGCCGTAAATGTGGCGTTCTGGTTGGTCTGTTTCTACGTTACGCCTAGGCGCAAGCTACGCCCTCTTCGTGAAAACCAGCCCTAGGAAGACTATTCTTACGATGGACATCGGCTATATAGCAGTCACCACGAACACCACAAAATAACAATCCAGCGGTACGGTACACATTAATTCACAAAATAATGCATATTTTAAATCCTTTATTTGCAGGAATAAGAACTGGACGATACACTCATGCCACTAGAACTAGCAATATGAGGGAAGTGCAGGAGATAGCGCAAAACGATCGTGATCCTAAGATTGAAACTTTATCGTTACAGACGACTCCATCAGTCTGCTTATCTAACCGTATGGGTACAGGAAACCACGAAGTAAATGTCAACCAAATACCAGCTTCAGAGAATTCAGACAAGTATAATACATTTGTCAATAACGTTGATCAGAGTGACAAATCTGCGATCATCGAGGCTGATGAAAGCCGTTATATATCTGCTCCATTTCAGAGAGACACTGCGATTAAGACCAGACCTGATTCAACCGTGAGTGAATCAAAAGACTCGTGTACATCGCCCAGTTCCACAGATTCATGCTATGATATACCCCACAATGCATCAGATTGTTCTTCAAGTGTGGACGGTATCAATGAGATTAATACACTTCAATCTGATACTAGCTCTAAAATCGAATATGATGAACATATTAGATGCATGGAATCTAAAGCACACAATAGTTTGGTACTAAGCCGACGTGAAAGACCGCAGGAGTGCGATTTTTATCGTCAAAATTATCAAGTGGCACATATCGGGTCAACAAAGGATGAGGAGGAATCGTTCTCTTGTATAGATTGCTATGACGTGTACCATGACAGACAGCTTCCAGAAGCCAACGAGGTGTTACCATATTCACTCAATCTCTCAAATAAGTCACCAATATTGCTAGATCTCCCAAACAAAGTACAACCGCTTATAGATATGTGGCATACACCAAAACCGCTGATGGATTTGTCGAAAAAGACACATTATTTGCTAGATTTGTCCAAAAACTCACAATGCTGTCGAGTAGAACGGGACTACGTGGCATGTGCCTCTACCACCACCAGTAGCGCGTATGATTTGGAAGCAGATGAAATGGAGAAGATAATCTATGATGTCACTTCTGCCTACAGGCGTAATAGTTGTTTAAGCAGAACCTTTGATGACCTTAAAACGTTGAAGTTAAACCAAGTACGATTTTCTGTAAGTAACGGCAATATGTATTTTGTGTTTAAAGTTTTACTTATATTGACACACATTTAATCGATGCTCTTTTGTCAACAGCGTATCCAAGTGCTCTGAATACTACTTATATTATTGGGCCTTCCCAGAGTAATGACGTCACATGACGCCATAATAAGCTAACGGCGTGTAGGATGACGCCATAATC
This sequence comes from Chaetoderma sp. LZ-2023a, assembly GCA_034401795.1. Lineage (NCBI taxonomy): Eukaryota > Metazoa > Mollusca > Caudofoveata > Chaetodermatida > Chaetodermatidae > Chaetoderma > Chaetoderma sp. LZ-2023a. The sequence continues at coordinate 153,836,147 of CM067369.1, read as the reverse complement.
ATTACCTCATAAATGAGTCTATATGACCCGTCTTTAACTCTTAACAGTCCGACACGGTGTACGAATTGTATGCCTCTACTATCTATGGCAGCAACAGCAACCAGTCAAATTAGTTTCAAAATATTCAACAGCTTACCTGCATAGTTTTCTGTAAATTGATAATTCAGAGATCGATCGATCCCAACATGAGCGAGGTGTTGGTGGAGCTTAGCTAGAGATGGGCGGGACATAACTAAAATGGAAGGGGCCATTAACATATTAATGTTCAAGATTTTACAAGAAAATTTAAATTGTTGTCCATTAAACTTCAACGGATCTTCCAGTTTACCCATCCACCATATGACGTCACTATCAACTATGTGATGTATAATGGTGACGTCATAATCAATTATGGCATGAATGTTTAATTTAAGCCGTCTTAAACGCTTCATAGTCCAGCACGTTGTACGAATTGTATGTCTTTACTATTTAATAAACATTTTGTCGAATATTTTGAAACGAATTTGACTGGGCGCTATTGCTGCCATCAAATTAGTTACAAAATATTCAACAGCCTACCTGTATAGTTTTCTAGAAATTAATAGTCAGGGCGTTCAGGGATCGATCGATCCCAACACGAGCGAGGTGTGGGTGGAGCTTAGCTAGAGATGGGCGGGGCATAGCTAACACTGGAAAGGCCCATTTGCAGGCGAAGACTATTTTTGCAAATTTTCGATATGGATTTACAAAAATAGCCTCCTGGTGTTCTGCAAATCAATTTTTCTCATGGATTAATCTGATCAAAATTTTCGATAAAATCTGTCCGTGTAAGCATAAAATCTGAAGTCTGAAAATCTGAAGGCGAATCTGATGATTCTTTTAGACCCTTAGATCTCAATAAAATCTGATCATGTAAACCAAAAATCTGAAGTCTGATGTCTGAAGGCGAATCTCAAGAGTTGTACATGTTCAATTTCTTTAGATTTTGTCTGAAGGCGTGACCAATCACATCGCGTGCTCTACATACGTCATCATCTTTGACGTCATCAGCCAGCAAGCAAAGTGGATGCGCTCCAAGTCAAATTAGTTTCAAAATATGCAACAGAATGTTTATTAACTTGTAAATTTATCAATAGACATACAATTCGTAAGCATAAACATATATAAGAGGCCCAAGCGTCTGTGATGCTCACCTGGACGATTGGCATTTGACTCATTTGCATTTAAATAGACATGATGAATAATTTTCGGAAATCCAAGATGGTCATAAAAAAAATTTACCAATCAAAATTCTCGTTTGATATGTCGAAGCCTACCATCATAAGATCGTTCCACCCATGTTTTGTTGAAATCGGGCCATTATTTATGGAGTACTGTTCATAAATGGTTCCGCAATTTTCAGAAAGTCAAGGATGGCTGCCAAAATATTGACATCAATATTCTAAATAGAATTTCTAGAGGCTACCACTATATTCCATCCAAACTTGGTTGAAATTGCACAAAGAAAATTTTGATGAGGAGTAGCGTTTTAAACGAATTCCCATTTTTCGGAAAATCCAAAATGGCCATCCCGAAACCGCAAACTGTCAGAATTCTGTATACAAGTTCTGATGTCTACCAGCCTATGGTCCTTCCAGCTGAATTTGTTTTAAATTGGTCAGGCGGTTAATGAGGAGTAACGTTTTAAACGATTTCTAGCCATTTCCAGAAAATTCAAGATGGCCGCCGAATAGATTGGCTAATCAATATTTTGTATATATGCTCTGAAGCACACTGCGGTAGGGATCGTCCAGCCGCGTTTGCTTGAAATCGCTCATGCGATTAATGAGGAGTTGCATTTTAACTGATTTCCCGAAATTTTCAGAAAATCAAAGATGGCTGCCGGAAAAATGGACTAATCAAAATTCTCTATACCAGTTCTGAAACCTACCAGCTTTGTATCCTTCCAGCCAAGTCTGGTTGAAATTGCCCAAGCAGTTAATGAGGATTAGTCCATCCACGTTTCGTTGAAATCGGGCCATTTATATTGAGGGAGTAGCATTTAAAATGATTTCGGGAAATTTTTCGGAATATCCAAGATGGTCGCCCCGCCAGCAAAATTGACCAATCAAAATTCTGATTAGATGTTCGGGAGCATAACCCCCCCCCCCCCCCACCTAAGGATCCTTCCAGCAAAATTTCGTTGAAATCGGTCAAAGCATAAATAAGGTGCAGCGATTTGATGGACGGGCGAATGGACGATGGACGGACGGATGGATTGACTGACGACGGACGGCCGCTATGTCATGAGCTCAATTGACCCATTCGGGCCATGTTAGCTAATAATACATATCAAAGCCATACAATTCGTACACAAGTGACAGACGTTTCAATTTCTGTGACAGAGTTATAAGTCATTATGATTATGACGTTATCGAGCTCGTAAACGTAATGGATTATCATATCAGCGAATTTAGTGGCAGATCGCATTCCGCCATTTTGTTACTATGATAAAACCTAACATTACGTTATGAAACATTTGTAGGAAAAGCGAAAGGAGATGGACAGTGTCCTCGGTGAACTGCGCCCCCTATCAAATGAAGAACATCAAGATTTCGTCCAAGTAACCGGAATAGACCTGGATAACAGATACGAGCTATTAGATTACTTATTGAGTGCTTGGGAACTAGAATGCAAGAGCCTTGTGCAGTTTGCTAAATGCGTCCCTGGATTTAGGAAGCTGTCAATCGCTGATCAGTCTGCCCTTCTAAAGTGTAAGTCTCTAAAAAATGAACGAAGGCATGAATAAATAAAAATGTAAAATGTATATCACCCAATGAAGACATTTATATGCGAAAGGGAAGCGTTTTGAAAATTGTTAAAATTAGGCTTAAACGCACCACACTTCAATCCTGGTATATTCATCTGTAATGTAGTGTTCGGACTGAATATTCGAGTATTTATTAGATAGACCAATATAAACAAATATTCGTATAGCATACGGCTATACTAATATTGATGAAAAATTACACAAGTTTCCTCAAAGCGATCAAAATACTACTTTTTATATCAATTAAACATTTTGATGGTCAATATTTTTAAAAATATTTTAATTTTCGAAGACTATTTCTGTAAATTTACCACTGAATTTTTCTTCGCCAGCTTGACCAGTAAAGGGGCAATGGTAAAGAAAATTAAAGTTTTTACTTAGCCAGTGTCTATCTGCAGGCCGAGAGAAGAGTATTTTTGAAAATTTACCACTAGAATGACTGGCTCGGTTACCGAGCCAGTCATTCTAGTGGTAAATTTTCAAAAATACTCTTCTCTAATCCTTTGAAATATCCATGTCTGAAGTCGTTTTTGGTCAGTTTGACCATTAAAGGGCTAAGTTGACATAAGAGGGGTTAAAAACAAAATTTATTTTTCAAAATGGCCGGCAAAATGTTGTTTGATGCAATCAATGAAAAACTTCAAAGTCCTTTATTGACGTGATATAGTATTAATTTTAAGTTGAATCCAATAGTTATCCAGATACCCATGACTGTCATAGGAATTTGCATTATGGATATTTCAACTGCGACTAGGCGTACGGTTTTTATAGGATCCCCACTACCTGAGTTGGACGTTACCATTGACCCCCCCCCCCCTTCCCCTCCCCCACACCCCACCAAGATATATGCTGATGTTGTGACCAAGGGTAAAAGGTCAAGTTTTCTCATAGGGTCAAAGTTACCAATCTTTTTTCTTCCAGAACGAATGCATGCTGGTTACCTCGTGACACGCAAGGTCGGCCCTTTAAAAATGTTCGCGCTGCGACCACGTCCACAGTCTTTATCTCAAAGAAGCAGGTTGACTTTTGAGTTAAAGGTCAAGGTTATTTCTTAGTTTCAAGATTTTTCAACCCTTTGTGTCATCAGTGTTAGAAGTTTCGATTTTAGCAGAACGTAACTCCCTCTTAATCAAACCATACACGCATATTAGAAGATACCACATGTCCTATGCAGGCATGCATGCATGTATGCATGCAGGCAGGCGGGCAGGCAGGCAGGCAGGCAGGCAGGCAGGCAGGCATGCAGGCAGGCAGGCATTGTATTGCATTCCATTGCGCGCATATATATATATATATATATATATATATATATATATATATATATATATATATATATATATATATATATATATTCCAGCTTGCACCTATGAATGCGCTCTGCTCGACCACTTTCGCGGCTACAACTTTGACGTCCAAGTGATTCTCAGAGCGGATGGCCATTTTTACATGTTTAAAGATGTGCATTTCTATTGTGATGATGAACTATATGAGGAACTGAGCCTGTTCGTGGAGCGCCTGCTACCGTTGAGTTTGACATCAGATGAGATAGCTATGCTGCTCTCCCTTGTTCTTACATTTAGAGGTGAGATACACACATAATCGGCTATTACGGACACATGTTTTGGACCATATGATACGGTAGTACGCCTACATTGCGATGGATGGTGGGCCCAAAGTCCATTTTAAATGGTAACTGACGTTTATTAGGTGGCCATTGTCTAATGGTCCATAAATTCCTGGTTATAGAATGGTATACTATAATAGTACAAGACGTACAGAAAGCACAAATATAACCACACTGTTCTCAAACAATGGAATAGAGGAAACCAGTTTTGCAGTCAATCATATGAGGTCATAATAACACGTAGGCTGACGTCATAATGAATTACGTCATGAATGACGCGATTTAGTCCGTCATAAACGCTTAAATGTCCCTCAAGTTGTACGAATTGTATGTCTTTAGTAAACTCTTTACTATTTAATAAACATTCTGTTAAATATTTTGAAACTAGGCAGCAACAGCTCATGCTAAAATTAGTTTCAAAATATTCAACTGCTGACATGTATAGTTTTCTGGAAATTGAGATTTAGAGAGTGCGTGGATCGATTGATCCCAACACGGGCAAAGCATGGGTGGAGCTTAGCTAGAGAAGGGAGGGGCATAAAATTGGATTCATCCATCAAGTATCAAGCTTTCACAGTATGCAATAGCAACCAAGCTGCTGAACAATATCTCAAATTCAGCAGTGACAAGCTCTCACAAAATTCTAAATCACAACTTTGCACTGAATCAAATGTTATGAGTCAACATGGAGTCATAGAGGAGAAAAGTTGATAAACTTACTGATTTGTTAGAATTCCTATGCAAATGCAATAACGGCCACGTGGAAGTGACGGAAATCAAGCTGATACTGACAATGGCCCGGACAGGAGAATGTTCACATTGTCTCGTTGAAAGAGATATAGATGTACAATAAAAATTTCATTTTAATATTTTTCTTCGCAGATCGCGCAGTTTTAGAAGATCCGGATACTGTGGAATGTATACAGCTAAAGTTGGTGAAATCGTTTCGACATCTACTTTCAAAATACCACCCGGATCCGAATCTATTTTTCTACAAGGTTTGGACTAAGCTGATTGGCTTACGTAATATGACAGAACTCAATGATAGAAAAGCAGTGAGTTATTTGGTCAGGCTATCAAATACATTCCAATATCCGTTAGCCTTTGAGATGTTATCAGGTCACAAAACCTCATGGGAAAATTGTTAACCGTCTTGTGTAATTAGCAATATATATATATATATATATATATATATATATATATATATATATATATATATATATAATATATATATATATATATATATATATATATATATATATATATATATATATGTAACACAATGCTTTTCCTAGACAGCTTAACACTCGAGTGTCGGCTACCACACAACTAAACTGCTAGCTGCATAGCCACATGGCTTCCATCTTTCTATGTTTCTCACACGTGATGTTATTTCAATCAATCTAATTTATATGTGGTCTTTGAGAGAGAGAGAGAGAGAGAAGAGTAGAGAGAGAGAGAGAGAGAGAGGGAGGGAGGGAGGGAGGGAGGGAGTGAGGGGAGGGAGGGAGGGAGGGAGGGAGAGAGAGAGAGAGAGAGAGAGAGAGAGAGAGAGAGAGAGAGAGAGAGAGAGAGAGAGGTGGTGAAAGGGGCGGGGACAGGGAGGCAGGGGGGAGGGAGTAAGGGAGGAAGGGAGGGAGGGAAGAGGGAGGGAGGGAGGGAAAGAGGGAGGGGGAGAGAGAGAGAGCGAGAGAGAAAGAGAGAGAGAGAGAGAGAGAGAGAGAGAGAGAGAGAGAGAGAGAGAGAGAGAGAGAGAGAGAGAGAGAGAGAGGTGGTGGTGATGAAGGGGCGGAGAGAGAGGGAGAGAGAGAAGAGAGAGAGAGAGAGAGAGAGAGAGAGAGAGAGAGAGAGAGAGAGAGAGCGAGCGAGCGAGAGCGAGAGGGATAGGGAGAGAGAGAGAGAGAGAGAGAGATAGAGAGAGAGAGAGAGAGAGAGAGAGAGAGAGAGATAGAGATGCGCGACGCTAATATACTGTCAACCATTTTAACACGACAAGTGTTTCCACAACAATACACACGCTGTTACGACCAGGGTACGTCAGTTTTATCTCGAGTCATACTCAGCATAATTTGAAGTTGACATCTAGTGTTCTGATTTGTGAACAGATTTATCTGACCAATTAAATGCTGGATTTTAAATTTAAAATTCTTCCTCCTACACTATTCATCGTTTTATTTAGACTGGGTGATAAAAATGGTTTCCTAGCTGAGTGAGGTTTCTCGACCAATCAGAGCTCTCCATGTAAAATTAAAAAAGAACTTGTTAACGTAAAACCTGAATTTGGAATGGAGCATTTTGGTTGATTGAAAACACCAATTTTTCGACCAATCAGAATAATCCATTTCAAATTCAATTTTCGCAAATTATGTTGAAACCTCGAGATAAAACTGATGCTGTCGTGACGGAATGCTCTAACACTACAATTCCAATATAAACATTTAACCGTGTGTCTCTATTGAAATATGTTTTGTTTTAATATATTGCAATTTATGAATATATTTATTTCTTTGTATATAATGTCAATAAACACTGTCGAACATGGAATTATATCTGGATTGGAATATTTATTTGAGTGATATTGAAGATTACTGACTTGATGATTAAACAATAGCCTACACCTGGAAATCGGTTGTATCGTGTTGAGTTTTAAAATGGTATGGAAACACATGCGGCATCAAATAGTAGGATCTTGACTTTCATTGCGGATTTTAAATCCACGATATATATGGATATATATCACTTATCATCTCGCTATGATGGCATATAAGGAGGCTCCAATTATCATTGCATTGAGGTTCCTGTAAGGGACGGAGATCCTCAATAGAGGGACCCATTTCTAGGAATGCTCAGCACATTTCTAGCTATTTTTAAATCGATTTGAAACTTACGTTAGCTTCAAAATATTCAACGTTACGTTTAATAAACTGTAAATTCGCCGCAGATATGCAATTCGTACACTTAAGTGGTAGACTTTTCGATTCTCATGGCGGATTCTCAATTTTGATTGTGACGTCAGCCAAGACATGGCGTATTTAATTATGACGTTAAATGCATGAGTGACAAGATCGGATCCCTTCATTACTAGCTTTGCTTACGTTTATTGGTAGACATGTTACTTGCTTTTCCACTTCAAATCATAATTCAAATGTCGTATTTGGTATGGAAGTTCATTAGTTCTAATCTATTATCCACACACATAATACGTATCAAAAAGTCCAAGATGGCCGCAGTCAGCATGGCCGACTCATAGCCCATGAATCGTTTGGCGGAGAATCTATTATGATTCATGGTTTCCAGAGGTTTTGATCGTATAACTGATTTCTGACATCGCTTTCCCATTTGAATGCATTTCAATGTCAAATCCAAGACATAATACACAATGTTAATATTTTAATAAAAATGTATGGTAACAGAATTTAGAGACATTTGATAACATTCATGACCAAAGAATTTAGACTTTCTGGTTCATCAGAAGCGATGGACAACCTGCTGGAGATCAATTATAATTGAGTGGTGCTCCGATTATAGTGCATCGGATGATGTCTAATCAAGTAATGTGGCACAAAGATTACACCAATGCTGTCAACAATAAGAAAGTGCAGTTAGTGAGGAAGAAGCATTATGGGAAAGAAAACTCGCTGCATAAACAGTCCTCAACCCCACCCTGTACATCTTCGAGCGAAACAATCAACATGTCTCGTTTTGTTTAAGCAAATTTAATTTTTCTGTTAAAGTGGGAACACATTAAGACGTATCTTATTAGTTGATTCCCACTTGAGTTATGTACATTCTAATACTAACAAGAGGAGGTTACATAGGTGTAAAATGTATATAAATTTACGGCATTATACAGTATATAAGTTAAGGAAATATACTGAAATAGACATATAGAGTGGGAGGGAAAGCGTGTTTTGTGAAGAGTTGGACAAAGATAGAGTTTAGATGGTGGTAGGAAGAGGATTGAGGAGATAAATCATAGATCATCTCGAGTTTTATTTTGTTTGACATCCAAGGTTTGTCATTTGGGTTTATCGTTACTGTTTTATTAGGGATACTATAGGTAGCTGCGTTTATGATGTTAGATGTCATGGCCTGGCACCAGACATCGACATCGTTGTTATTACCAGGGCTCCCCTAGCGCGAATTTTCCAAAAGATTTCGGAATTTAGTCCAGCCCGCTTGGCCATAGCTCCAAATGTGTCGTTTGAATGATTTCCGCTTAGGGATAATAGAATTAAGAGTTACATGGGTTGGTGTGTGGTCGCTGCAGAAGGGTGCAAGTATACCACTATTCTGGACTAATTTGGGGTTATTTTTAATTATTAGGTCTAGTAATGTGTTAGGCGCGTCGGTTCCCTTATTAGCTGGGGAAAGCCCAACAAATTTATGATATCATTTAAATAGTGTTTAGATGGGTCAAGAAGGTCATCGTTAAGATCACCGATAATAGCAATATTTTATTTGGGTTTTGGTCGCGACAGTTGTCTAAATTATCTGATATCAGCTGCCATTTACCGGCATCGGAATTAGGTGGCCGATAGATCGTGCATGAAAGAATGTTCGGCTGGTCATTGATTTCAAGCCAAATCATTT
>CM067369.1:153749360-153826642 GCA_034401795.1 Chaetoderma sp. LZ-2023a | reverse complement strand
ACGACACGACACGACTATGTTCGCTCCAAGTCAAAATTAGTTTCAAAATATGCAACAGAATGTTTATTAACTGTAAATTTATCAATAGACATACAATTCGTAAGCATAAACATATATAAGAGGCCCAAGCGTCTGTGATGCTCACCTGGACGATTGGCATTTGACTCATTTGCATTTAAATAGACATGATGAATAATTTTCGGAAATCCAAGATGGTCATAAAAAAAATTTACCAATCAAAATTCTCGTTTGATATGTCGAAGCCTACCATCATAAGATCGTTCCACCCATGTTTTGTTGAATCGGGCCATTATTTATGGAGTACTGTTCATAAATGGTTCCGCAATTTTCAGAAAGTCAAGGATGGCTGCCAAAATATTGACATCAATATTCTAAATAGAATTTCTAGAGGCTACCACTATATTCCATCCAAACTTGGTTGAAATTGCACAAAGAAAATTTTGATGAGGAGGTAGCGTTTATTTTAAACGAATTCCCATTTTTCGGAAAATCCAAAATGGCCATCCCGAAACCGCAAACTGTCAGAATTCTGTATACAAGTTCTGATGTTCTACCAGCCTATGGTCCTTCTCAGCTGAATTTGTTTTAAAATTGGTCAGGCGGTTAATGAGGAGTAACGTTTTTAAACGATTTCTAGCCATTTTCCAGAAAATTCAAGATGGCCGCCGAATAGATTGGCTAATCAATATTTTGTATATATGCTCTGAAGCACACTGCGGTAGGGATCGTCCAGCCGGCGTTTTGCTTGAAATCGCTCATGCGATTAATGAGGAGTTGCATTTTAACTGATTTCCCGAAATTTTCAGAAAATCAAAGATGGCTGCCGGAAAAAAGAAAAAATGGCTAAAAAAATGAATCAAATTACCAGTTCTGAAACCTACCAGCTTTGTATCCTTCCAGCCAAGTCTGGTTGAAATTGCCCAAGCAGTTAATGAGGATTAGTCCATCCACGTTTCGATGAAATCGGGCCATTTATATTGAGGGGAGTAGCATTTAAATATGATTCGGGAAATTTTTCGGAATATCCAAGATTGGTCGCCCCGCCAGCAAAATTGACCAATTCAAAATTCTGATTTAGATGTTCGGGAGCATAACCCACCACCCCCCCCCCCCCACCTAAGGATCCTTCCAGCAAAATTTCGTTGAAATCGGTCAAAAGCATAAATAAGGTGCAGCGATTTGATGGACGGGCGAATGGACGATGGACGGACGGATGGATTGACTGACGACGGACGGCCGCTATGATGTCATGAGCTCAATTGACCCATTCGGGCCATGTTAGCTAATAATACATATCAAAGCCATACAATTCGTACACAAGTGACAGACGTTTCAATTTCTGTGACAGAGTTATAAGTCATTATGATTATGACGTTATCGAGCTCGTAAACGTAATGGATTATCATATCAGCGAATTTAGTGGCAGATCGCATTCCGCCATTTTGTTACTATGATAAAACCTAACATTACGTTATGAAACATTTGTAGGAAAAAGCGAAAGGAGATGGACAGTGTCCTCGGTGAACTGCGCCCCCTATCAAATGAAGAACATCAAGATTTCGTCCAAGTAACCGGAATAGACCTGGATAACAGATACGAGCTATTAGATTACTTATTGAGTGCTTGGGAACTAGAATGCAAGAGCCTTGTGCAGTGAGTTTGCTAAATGCGTCCCTGGATTTAGGAAGCTGTCAATCGCTGATCAGTCTGCCCTTCTAAAGTGTAAGTCTCTAAAAAATGAACGAAGGCATGAATAAATAAAAATGTAAAATGTATATCACCCAATGAAGACATTTATATGCGAAAGGGAAGCGTTTGAAAATTGTTAAAATTAGGCTTAAACGCACCACACTTCAATCCTGGTATATTCATCTGTAATGTAGTGTTCGGACTGAATATTCGAGTATTTATTAGATAGACCAATATAAACAAATATTCGTATAGCATACGGCTATACTAATATTGATGAAAATTACACAAGTTTCCTCAAAGCGATCAAAATACTACTTTTTATATCAATTAAACATTTTGATGGTCAATATTTTTAAAAATATTTTAATTTTCGAAGACTATTTCTGTAAATTTACCACTGAATTTTTCTTCGCCAGCTTGACCAGTAAAGGGGCAATGGTAAAGAAAATTAAAGTTTTTACTATAGCCAGTGTCTATCTGCAGGCCGGAGAGAAGAGTATTTTTGAAAATTTACCACTAGAATGACTGGCTCGGTTACCGAGCCAGTCATTCTAGTGGTAAATTTTCAAAAATACTCTTCTCTAATCCTTTGAAATATCCATGTCTGAAGTCGTTTTTGGTCAGTTTGACCATTAAAGGGCTAAGTTGACATAAGAGGGGTTAAAAACAAAATTTATTTTCAAATGGCCGGCAAAATGTTGTTTGATGCAATCAATGAAAACTTCAAAGTCCTTTATTGACGTGATATAGTATAATTTTAAGTTGAATCCAATAGTTATCCAGATACCCATGACTGTCATAGGAATTTGCATTATGGATATATCAACTGCGACTAGGCGTACAGTTTTTATAGGATCCCCACTACCTGAGTTGGACGTTACCATTGCCACCCCCTCCCCCCTCCCCCACACCCCACCAAGATATATGCTGATGTTGTGACCAAGGGTAAAAGGTCAAGTTTTCTCATAGGGTCAAAGTTACCAATCTTTTTTCTTCCAGAACGAATGCATGCTGGTTACCTCGTGACACGCAAGGTCGGCCCTTTAAAAATGTTCGCGCTGCGACCACGTCCACAGTCTTTATCTCAAAGAAGCAGGTTGACTTTTGAGTTAAAGGTCAAGGTTATTTCTTAGTTTCAAGATTTTTCAACCCTTTGTGTCATCAATGTTAGAAGTTTCGATTTTAGCAGAACGTAACTCCCTCTTAATCAAACCATACACGCATATTAGAAGATACCACATGTCCTATGCAGGCATGCATGCATGCATGCAAGCAGGCAGGCAGGCAGGCAGGCAGGCAGGCAGGCAGGCAGGCAGGCAGGCAGGCAGGCAGGCAGGCATGCAGGCAGGCAGGCAGGCAGGCAGGCATTGTATTGCATTCCATTGCGCGCATATATATATATATATATATATATATATATATATATATATATATATATATATATATATATATATATATATTCCAGCTTGCACCTATGAATGCGCTCTGCTCGACCACTTTCGCGGCTACAACTTTGACGTCCAAGTGATTCTCAGAGCGGATGGCCATTTTTACATGTTTAAAGATGTGCATTTCTATTGTGATGATGAACTATATGAGGAACTGAGCCTGTTCGTGGAGCGCCTGCTACCGTTGAGTTTGACATCAGATGAGATAGCTATGATGCTCTCCCTTGTTCTTACATTTAGAGGTGAGATACACACATAATCGGCTATTACGGACACCTGTTTTGGACCATATGATACGGTAGTACGCCTACATTGCGATGGATGGTGGGCCCAAAGTACATTTTAAATGGTAACTGACGTTTATTAGGTGGCCATTGTCTAATGGTCCATAAATTCCTGGTTATAGAATGGTATACTATAATAGTACAAGACGTACAGAAAGCACAAATATAACCACACTGTTCTCAAACAATGGAATAGAGGAAACCAGTTTTGCAGTCAATCATATGAGGTCATAATAACACGTAGGCTGACGTCATAATGAATTACGTCATGAATGACGCGATTTAGTCCATCATAAACGCTTAAATGTCCCTCAAGTTGTACGAATTGTATGTCTTTAGTAAACTCTTTACTATTTAATAAACATTCTGTTAAATATTTTGAAACTAGGCAGCAACAGCTCATGCTAAAATTAGTTTCAAAATATTCAAATGCTGACATGTATAGTTTTCTGGAAATTGAGATTTAGAGAGTGCATGGATCGATTGATCCCAACACGGGAAAAGCATGGGTGGAGCTTAGCTAGAGAAGAGAGGGGCATAAAATTGGATTCATCCATCAAGTATCAAGCTTTCACAGTATGCAATAGCAACCAAGCTGCTGAACAATATCTCAAATTCAGCAGTGACAAGCTCTCACAAAATTCTAAATCACAACTTTGCACTGAATCAAATGTTATGAGTCAACATGGAGTCATAGAGGAGAAAAGTTGATAAACTTACTGATTTGTTAGAATTCCTATGCAAATGCAATAACGGCCACGTGGAAGTGACGGAAATCAAGCTGATACTGACAATGGCCCGGACAGGAGAATGTTCACATTGTCTCGTTGAAAGAGATATAGATGTACAATAAAAATTTCATTTTAATATTTTTCTTCGCAGATCGCGCAGTTTTAGAAGATCCGGATACTGTGGAATGTATACAGCTAAAGTTGGTGAAATCGTTTCGACATCTACTTTCAAAATACCACCCGGATCCGAATCTATTTTTCTACAAGGTTTGGACTAAGCTGATTGGCTTACGTAATATGACAGAACTCAATGATAGAAAAGCAGTGAGTTATTTGGTCAGGCTATCAAATACATTCCAATATCCGTTAGCCTTTGAGATGTTATCAGGTCACAAAACCTCATGGGAAAATTGTTAACCGTCTTGTGTAATTAGCAATATATATATATATATATATATATATATATATATATATATATATATATATATATATATATATATATATATATATATATATATATATATATATATATATATATATGTTGTAACACAATGCTTTTCCTAGACAGCTTAACACTCGAGTGTCGGCTACCACACAACTAAACTGCTAGCTGCATAGCCACATGGCTTCCATCTTTCTATGTTTCTCACACGTGATGTTATTTCAATCAATCTAATTTATATGTGGTCTTTGAGAGAGAGAGAGAGAGAGAGAGAGAGAGAGAGAGAGAGAGAGGGAGGGAGGGAGGGAGGGAGGGAGTGAGGGGAGGGAGGGAGGGAGGGAGGGAGAGAGAGAGAGAGAGAGAGAGAGAGAGAGAGAGAGAGAGAGAGAGAGAGAGAGAGAGGTGGTGAAAGGGGCGGGGACAGGGAGGCAGGGGGAGGGAGTAAGGGAGGAAGGGAGGGAGGGAAGAGGGAGGGAGGGAGGGAGGGAGAGAGGGAGGGAGGGAGGGAGGGAGGGAGAGAGAGAGAGAGGGAGGGAGGGAGAGAGAGAGAGAGAGAGAGAGGTGGTGGTGATGAAGGGGCGGAGAGAGAGAGAGAGAGAGAGAGAGAGAGAGAGAGAGAGAGATAGAGATGCGCGACGCTAATATACTGTCAACCATTTTAACACGACAAGTGTTTCCACAACAATACACACGCTGTTACGACCAGGGTACGTCAGTTTTATCTCGAGTCATACTCAGCATAATTTGAAGTTGACATCTAGTGTTCTGATTTGTGAACAGATTTATCTGACCAATTAAATGCTGGATTTTAAATTTAAAATTGGCCGAGAGATTCTTCCTCCTACACTATTCATCGTTTTATTTAGACTGGGTGATAAAAATGGTTTCCTAGCTGAGTGAGGTTTCTCGACCAATCAGAGCTCTCCATGTAAAATTAAAAAAGATCTTGTTAACGTAAAACCTGAATTTGGAATGGAGCATTTTGGTTGATTGAAACACCAATTTTTCGACCAATCAGAATAATCCATTTCAAATTCAATTTTCGCAAATTATGTTGAAACCTCGAGATAAAACTGATGCTGTCGTGACGGAATGCTCTAACACTACAATTCCAATATAAACATTTAACCGTGTGTCTCTATTGAAATATGTTTTGTTTTAATATATTGCAATTTATGAATATATTTATTTCTTTGTATATAATGTCAATAAACACTGTCGAACATGGAATTATATCTGGATTGGAATATTTATTTGAGTGATATTGAAGATTACTGACTTGATGATTAAACAATAGCCTACACCTGGAAATCGGTTGTATCGTGTTGAGTTTTAAAATGGTATGGAAACACATGCGGCATCAAATAGTAGGATCTTGACTTTCATTGCGGATTTTAAATCCACGATATATATGGATATATATCACTTATCATCTCGCTATGATGGCATATAAGGAGGCTCCAATTATCATTGCATTGAGGTTCCTGTAAGGGACGGAGATCCTCAATAGAGGGACCCATTTCTAGGAATGCTCAGCACATTTCTAGCTATTTTTAAATCGATTTGAAACTTACGTTAGCTTCAAAATATTCAACGTTACGTTTAATAAACTGTAAATTCGCCGCAGATATGCAATTCGTACACTTAAGTGGTAGACTTTTCGATTCTCATGGCGGATTCTCAATTTTGATTGTGACGTCAGCCAAGACATGGCGTATTTAATTATGACGTTAAATGCATGAGTGACAAGATCGGATCCCTTCATTACTAGCTTTGCTTACGTTTATTGGTAGACATGTTACTTGCTTTTCCACTTCAAATCATAATTCAAATGTCGTATTTGGTATGGAAGTTCATTAGTTCTAATCTATTATCCACACACATAATACGTATCAAAAAGTCCAAGATGGCCGCAGTCAGCATGGCCGACTCATAGCCCATGAATCGTTTGGCGGAGAATCTATTATGATTCATGGTTTCCAGAGGTTTTGATCGTATAACTGATTTCTGACATCGCTTTCCCATTTGAATGCATTTCAATGTCAAATCCAAGACATAATACACAATGTTAATATTTTAATAAAAATGTATGGTAACAGAATTTAGAGACATTTGATAACATTCATGACCAAAGAATTTAGACTTTCTGGTTCATCAGAAGCGATGGACAACCTGCTGGAGATCAATTATAATTGAGTGGTGCTCCGATTATAGTGCATCGGATGATGTCTAATCAAGTAATGTGGCACAAAGATTACACCAATGCTGTCAACAATAAGAAAGTGCAGTTAGTGAGGAAGAAGCATTATGGGAAAGAAAACTCGCTGCATAAACAGTCCTCAACCCCACCCTGTACATCTTCGAGCGAAACAATCAACATGTCTCGTTTTGTTTAAGCAAATTTAATTTTTCTGTTAAAGTGGGAACACATTAAGACGTATCTTATTAGTTGATTCCCACTTGAGTTATGTACATTCTAATACTAACAAGAGGAGGTTACATAGGTGTAAAATGTATATAAATTTACGGCATTATACAGTATATAAGTTAAGGAAATATACTGAAATAGACATATAGAGTGGGAGGGAAAGCGTGTTTTGTGAAGAGTTGGACAAAGATAGAGTTTAGATGGTGGTAGGAAGAGGATTGAGGAGATAAATCATAGATCATCTCGAGTTTTATTTTGTTTGACATCCAAGGTTTGTCATTTGGGTTTATCGTTACTGTTTTATTAGGGATACTATAGGTAGCTGCGTTTATGATGTTAGATGTCATGGCCTGGCACCAGACATCGACATCGTTGTTATTACCAGGGCTCCCCTAGCGCGAATTTTCCAAAAGATTTCGGAATTTAGTCCAGCCCGCTTGGCCATAGCTCCAAATGTGTCGTTTGAATGATTTCCGCTTAGGGATAATAGAATTAAGAGTTACATGGGTTGGTGTGTGGTCGCTGCAGAAGGGTGCAAGTATACCACTATTCTGGACTAATTTGGGGTTATTTTTAATTATTAGGTCTAGTAATGTGTTAGGCGCGTCGGTTCCCTTATTAGCTGGGGAAAGCCCAACAAATTTATGATATCATTTAAATAGTGTTTAGATGGGTCAAGAAGGTCATCGTTAAGATCACCGATAATAGCAATATTTTATTTGGGTTTTGGTCGCGACAGTTGTCTAAATTATCTGATATCAGCTGCCATTTACCGGCATCGGAATTAGGTGGCCGATAGATCGTGCATGAAAGAATGTTCGGCTGGTCATTGATTTCAAGCCAAATCATTTCTACGTCGAGACTTTCTAGGTCAGTACGCCTAGAGGAAGCAATATTGTCAGATATATAGACGCAAACTCCTCCTCATGCATGATGGTGGTCCCTGCGGTATGGGTTTTGGAAACCTGGTAAGTTTATTGAGTTATTGTCAATACACAATGTGAGATGGCTATCTGTTATAGCTACAATGTTAAAGGTTGAAAGATTGGCTTCAATTGGATGGATTTTATCCTTGAGCCCATCTACTTTAATATGGACAATAGAAAGTTCCCTATTCTGGGGGCCTGTATTTGATTCCACGTCACCAGTAATGCAAAGAAGCATGAGAATTAGAACCAAGTTAGCTGTAGTTCGGCATTGGACAAGAACATTTATTAGATTTCGTGGAACCGTAGCAATGCCAATCAGCGCTAACATATCGGAAGGGATAAAATACCTCGTTACAGATGCAGTTGATACAGTGCTACGACAATTAAAAAGCCATATACCCACGCGATAACTATCTATATCATTATCCATTGTCAAAGTTTAAGGCCCATATGCTAGTGCATATGGTCCAGTACAATGTAGGCAGGCGCAGGCGAGAAGCAGTCACGGGTCTAGTTGCAGAAAACAGGATAGATGTGAAGTGTAGAGGACAGAGGAATAAGGAGAAATGGTAATATGAAGTAACACACATTAGATTGGTTGTAATAAACAAGATTGGCAAGTTTGAGAAGCTATGCAGTGTTGCATTTAGTTCTTGTCCGCTCCGACTCCGAGTCAGCCCCATGAAAAAGATCTGGACGCGGTGGGCTTGTTAGTCTAACCAGCCCGCCATGTCCAGATTTCCCCCCACGGGGCTGGCCCAGAGTCAGAGCAGACCCGGACCAGTTGCATTAAAACACTTAGTATAAAATGGCACTAAAATGGCAGAGCCAGGAGAGCTTGGTTCAGAGCTTATACTGGGGTGGTGCGTACAGTGGAGAGGCGATCCGCAGCCAGTCATGTAGAGTACCTGTGGACGCTCGCCTACTCGCTGTACAGTGGCAAAAGAAGGTTTTTGAACAGCCGCGGCCTTCCCGGGTCGGCTCCCCAATGTGAGCGCCACCTACAGTTGTTATCTACTACGTGGGTGGTTAAAGATGCTGTACATTCACCTGTGGCTATTACGCTTCCAATTCCACCTTCAATTAACCCTTAGCCCCGTGGTGACAATATAGACATCTTTTGCTGCATCCATAGCATGGAATCTGGCGTACGTTATTCTATGACAGCACCATCCTCCACCAAAACTGCCAGATGATGAACACCTGTTATTCTTATGATTTAATTTAAAAAATTTAGATTTTGACATCAGTGTGCCAAGGGTTATTTATTCGTATGTGCATTGCTATGACATCTATTTAGCTTGTAGTGTATATTTTAATTTGTATAAAATGCAATACAGTACATATAGCTTACAGTAGTTTATTGTGGTGAATATGAGCGTGGCAGCAGCACCATTAATCGGATTTGGTAAATGAGTACGTAGTAATAAGATATAATAATCAAAAAGCTACCGATGTCTAGTTTGTGACGAAGTGAGCAATAAGAATAAAATTGAGGATGGATGCTATTTCCTGACTTGGTTAAGAAACTCAGTGATTGTGCTTGGGTGTTAGGGAACAAACGACCGTTGTCTAAACTTTCTACCGGTGACATGATCGTTATTATGAATATGTTGAGTTTCATGTACTAAATAAAGAAGTCTTCCGATGCCTAAAGCTCAATGGTCATGGTTATGGAAAAATTAAAATTATTGGCAGCCTGGTGCGATATCTCATAGTTTACTCAATCGAACCTGACGAAACTCGGTGGGGGATGGGGACGGGGTCAGTTGCTATTTGTATCCCCAAAAGTCTATTAATGTTGAGAACAAGATGTCAAAGGTCAAGATTAACTAAAATGGCTGGATGATAATACTCTAAATTCTCTGGAATACTGGTAAAATATATGTCCTGATGCAACTGGTAACCATTCCCAGAATTTATTTCTTAAAAAAATTCCCGAGTATGTTCCTTTCATCCTCACAACTGACAACCTGCCTAAACTATAACCCATCTACAATCTTTAAAATAATACAATTATTTTTAATATTTATTCTGTCATTATAACGTCTGATGTCTTCACATGCGCCTGGATGACGAATATTGTACAGCATGTACATCGTCATTTGTGTGAGACTATCGCTGGTGTTCATAACACCAAACGAACCAATATTGTCAGTATGCCACACGATCCAGCTCCCTCATGCCTAGCTGGCCGGACCTATTGTCCAACGAGCACTACATGTTTCGACCAGTGAGGGTCGTATCTTGAGTAAATCCCACACCAATTGATGGATACGATCTGCCACTCAACTATATAACGCCATACTCAATTACATCATAGTAGGCTGACATCACAATACATAGTTACGTATCTAATTCTGTTTTTGGACATTGAAAAATATGTCAAGTGTACAAGTTATATGTTTTTGCTGTTTAAGAAACAGTTTGTTGAATATTTTGCAACTAATTTGACTGGGCACTGTTGCTGCCATAGGCATCAACAACACCCATACAAATTGGTTTCAAAATATTCAACAGCTGACCTGTATAGTTACTTAATTGCATATACGTTGATTCCAACACGTGGGAAAGTTGGCCGGAACATAGTGAGAAACAGTTTGGGCATAGCTAGAATTGGATCCCTGTGTATCAACCAGGTCGAATGAATTAGATGTACAATTCACACCATACATCCAATTCGAAAACGCTGGAATGGACATGAGAATCGGATGTAGATTTGGTGCTCCAGCGCCTGTTAGAAGAATCTGAGTTGTACTAGATTGGCCTGGCTAGGTTGGTCTGAAATTTGATGAGAGTGACTAGATTGGTCTAGCATAGATGGAGCTTAGGCCTACACCACCCGACCGGGATTTGGTAGGTAGCAGACGAAATGGATGGTTGTTCAAGCTTTTAGCTGTCTGTTTTTAAGCGTTTCAGCTTTGTTCGATGACCATGTACTGACACCGCAAATCCAAGCTGGATATAGACTCTTGTGGTTTGAATGTATCCAGACTCGGCGCTGTGATTGACGCTTGTGGTAACCGGTTCCACAAAGGTTTTGTTCTTTGGAAGAATGCATTTATTGATGTGTGATATGTGTTCAACTTTTCCGTGTTGTCAAGCCGCATTAATACTCTGTTTATGGGGGTTGCGTTGTATGATTGTAGTATCGCTATTAGTCGGTTCACTATCTTATACATTAATATTACGTCGGTTCTCGCTTGCTTTATTGCAGCAAGTCCCATTGTAATCGTTGTAATATTAATGTACCGCTGTCATGTTGTCTCGAGTTGTATGGCTGATTCAGTACAGAGAATCGGTATGGTTCAACGTGTGGGAGGATATGGATTCTTTTCTTCACTCATTCGTTCATTCAGTTAGCTTTATTGGTCGCTCGCTTACACATAGATGTATTTGAGCCATGATTCTATCCTAGAGCTGCTTCACGGAAGGGTTGCAAAAAGATAAAAACAAAACTGAAATAATCAAAATTACAGATGTTGCTTGACGTGATGTATTTTGTTGCTGAAGCTAGTTAATTGTTGCCGTGTGTAGAGCTGCGCGATATACTGATCTCATACCATAAACCGGTTCAATATGATGACGGTTTGCAAACCGTCATAATCATGCTCAAACCGAAAAACCGAGTTTTGGGTTTAGCCAATACTGATTAATCTATTTTTAAATTACAAATATTGTTGCTAAGTCGGCCTCTGCAATGGTCTTGAGAACTGTCAATTTGCATAGCTAAAGAAGCACATTTTTGACAATTTACCACAGGAATTACTCGCTCGATACTGAAACCAGGCAATGTATAGATATATTTAAAAAATCTTCCTTTTCTGCAAATTCCATAAACAGTTATAATTATTTTGACCAAATTTGTCCAGTAAAGGGTTAACACGCGTACCCATCTGAACAGTCAACATTTCTATTCCTACTAAATTGTTTATGATGAATTGCAATCTGTCTGTAATATTTCCAATATTTTGAAACTATTGTGACTGCAAGATGTACCGAAGGATTTTTAAATTGTCGCAATTCGGATACAATATAAACATCTTTATTGGCGTTGTATTTTTGAGCGACGGAGTTATCACAACAAAGCTAAGTACTCCACGTCATGATTAGATAATTCTAAATGATTAGCTAAGATCACAGGAAACCAACCACCGCGACCATTTGTGTCAGTTTGCGTTATATCAAGGTAATAGCGTATGCTCTAATCATACCCACTTCTTGTAACGGGTCAAAATCATCATTACTGGGATATGTAAACGATATGTTTCACCAGAATGTCAAAATGAAAGTAATTGATTGAAATATTTTGCTGTTCCGTGATACCAACAATTTTCAACAAGCAGTCTAAAAAGATTAGCACATTATTTAACTGATTAACAACTGTTAAGGTATATATCCCGATGTTCGATGCGTGATGGTTAAACACACAGTAAATCTCGCGCATTAGAATTAATCGATTGCAAATGGAACACAAATTATTGTTAGTCTGTAAGAAGCTAGGTTTTAACAATTACAGGCACACTCAGAAGTTATTGGTTTGATTGGCGTCTATCGAGTCCCTGATTTTATGTCACATTCACGCTGGTTTGTATTTCAGTCTATTGCTACTTCCCCAATATTACACTGGTACCCATTTATACTCCTGGTGGAGAGAGAGGCAGTGAGGAGTGAAGTAGATTGTCTAAGTTTCCACCGATTGCTCATCCGCCACTTCATCGCCTGACAGTCGACCGGTATTTGAACCCCGCCCGACTGATTACCAGTCAATCACGCTAACACCACCGCGTGTATTTTGGGTCAAACGTTCCAGACAACGCACGTATAGTTGCTACATGCGTATCTAAAGAATATTACATACAATAATTGTACACATTCATCCCTGGCCCTACCCACCCCCATAAAACCGATATATTGTTCAAACCGGTTTAAAAATTGACACCGTCACCGGTTCGACATTATGCCACACCACGCAGCGTTAGCCGTGTGCGCATTTGTTGTGAATCTGTTGTGGGAGAGATTGGTAGATGTGGCGGGATTTTGGTGTGTGGCGTGGTGGAGATGTAAACATTCTTAGAGGCCTACTTGGCAGTGAGTGAATAGATAGCTTGATGACATTGTTAAAATGGTGGCATATAGTTCGGGACCATGTTAAACAAGACTCATTCATGGACGAGCCATTCCTAGAGGAAGAAGCTATTGCTTTGATTGCTATCTATCGAGTCCCTGATTCCATATCTAGGCTGGTTTATATTTCAGTCTATTATTGGTAAATTCCCCGGTTTTTACACTAGTACCTGTTTATACTCCTGGGTGGAGAGAGGCAACAAGGAGTGAAGGAGATTGCCTATGCTTCCACCGATTGCTCGTCAGCAAACCGATCACCTTGCAGTCGACCGGGATTTGAAGCGCGCACGGCTGATTGCGAGCTAACACCACATACAGCCAATCGTCTCCCCACGAGCCATTCCTGATATAGGGTTGGGTATATATCCCAGCTCTGTCCATTGACTGTCTACTATTTATTTACGCTATATTATATAACGTCCATTCTACTCAGCCAATCTTCTGGTTGTAAAGTCCTGATTGGCGATCCCTCAACGGGGTATTTGTTTATGTTCATAATTCTCCTATCAAAGCTTCCTTCCTCCTTCGTCACAAAATCCGCTCTTGTCAAAATAATCACAGCAAGGGAGATAAGAATTCCTATCTATGTACTATCTAAAGAAAAGGGTTCTCTCCTCTTATTCTATTTTTTGGTTCTGATAATAGATGTTTACCCATTATAGTTCTGAGATGGCCTCCCAACGAAGATTAATTAGACGAAATATGAATTTATACCGCAAAACACGAGCCATATAAAAAGTTAGGCCATAGCTTAACCTCTCTATCATCTGTACAACGTATCCAGAATTTGAGACCATCGGTTAATTTCATATATAAGATACGTCTGCTAATTTCTAATCGCACCTAGGACATCGGACTATTACTCGTTTTAAAGTATTTATTGTCATGCATGCATATACTATGGGTCATGGTCGACTAGTGGAGACGTACTGCTTTTCAACGTCCTTCGTTTTTATGAACTAATTCACGATTTATTGAATCCACTGTCTGTTCTGGTGTACTCATATTTAAACCCGATGACTGATCTCAATAACTCAACTAGAGCATTTTAATAGTGACCTGCGCGGCTGTTCAATAGCTAAGCGAATCCGATCTATCTTTCAATCTCTCTACAGTCAAACATTCTTTTATATATTTTAAAACTAATTTGACCTGGCGCTGTTGCTGTCATAAGCAGCAACAGTCATAAGCAGCAACAATACCTAGTCATATTAGTTTCAAAATATTCAACAGATTACCTGCACAGTTTTCTGCATAGTTTTCTGGAAATTAAGATTCAGGGAGTTCTGAACTTAGCCAAAGACTGGTGGGGCTAAAACTGGATTTATCCATCGTTATGCACTCGTAGTACACCAATGCCAATGTGCGTATTAAGGGAGTTAATCAGGAATAACGCCATACGTCAGTATGGCGTTATTCCTGATGAAATATCTAGTGAGAACACAACCTAAGTTTAAAAACACAAGCGGAACAATTTATTTTCTAGTGTGGCGATTTAGCACATCGTATTGAGTGACGTCACGTGAGTCTGCCGTAACGTTTGATATTCGTCTGCTATCGAAGTTGTTGTATTTAAGATTATTGCCACAGTGGTAGCTACTGGGGGGCGAGGAGGGGGTGTGTGGGGTTGGGGTTGGGTGGGGGTGGGTGGTTGGGGGGGCGGTTGCAACAGTGGCGAACTGGCACATCTGGAAAAATTTGGGCAAAATATTTTAGGGAAATACCTATTTGCCGAGATTATTTATCACTATGAGTTATTGAATGTTTTGAAACTAATTTGATTGAGCTCTGCTGCTGCCATAACCCAGTCAAATTAGTTATACATTATTCAACAGCTTATCTGTATAGTTTTCTGGCAATTGATAGTCAGAGAGTTCAGCGATCGATCGATCCTAACAGGGGCGAATTAGTGGGTGGAGCTAAGCTAAAGATGGCAGGACAGTAGAAGGGTGAGGTCATGGGCACCGATTCTGATTGGTCGAGCGTGATGACGTTATCAATATTTGAATTAGGCCACGCCCCAATTTTCCCGGCGAAAAAAAATACTCGGATTTTGTTGGTCGAGAGAAAAAATCTTTTGTTCTCTCTCCACCAATCAGATTCTAGTATTTTACGCTTGAAAAACGAGGCATGGCCTAGTTCAAATATTGATGAAGTCATCATGCCCTCGACAATCAGAATCTCCGCCAATATTTCGATGTTTTCGAAGATGTAAATGGGCTGGCACATGCCAATGATTGACAGGTGTATTGATGTTCGAAATCATTAGTTGGAGTGGCCGAGGTCACGTGACAACTGTAGACCAATTAGCATCGACGCCCATATCGTTGCTGTGGTTGGGTCACGTGATGCACTATATGCTTGTTGCTGGGCCTAATGACCCATGAAAGGGTAGTGACCTAATGCAGCACTGGTAAGGAAGTCTATACCACTGCCCTGATCGGATCACCTGATTGGCATCTATGCTCATTGCTAGGCCTAATTACATGTGAAAAGGGGCGTGGCTGAAGGTGTGGGGGGGGGGCGCACCCTAATGTAGTCCATATCGCTCCACTGGTAAGGGAGTCCATACCATTGACCTGGTTTAGATCAGATTATGTGACTCAAGCTGGATCGTTGTCGGGCCTAATGACCCACGAAAGGTGGTGTGGCCTAAGCCATGGAGCATGGCCTAATTCAAACATTGATGACGTCATCATTCTCTCGACCAATCAGCATCGACATCTATATCGTCGTCCTGGCTTTGTAGAGTTACAGCATGTCTAGACATGTTCTGGCGAGTAGGCCATGGCCCCCTAACCCTGGGGTTAACACGGTTGGGAAGAGCATAATTTTACAAAACTTTTCAGAGTTTAAGTAAAGTTTCTATAATAGTCATGATGAATTCAACATACGTTTTAAGATGTGGAGTTCCTGTAGATCTCAGCGACAATTTTCTCACTTTGGATGTTGGAGCAGCAAAAAAAGCCTTCCATGTTGTGTGGAACTTTCCTGAGGAATTCAAAGACATCATTATTCACTTAGGCGACTTTCACTTACTTCAGGAACACTTTGGTATCATGGGACAATTAGTTAGGGGTAGTGGCTTTGAAGACATCATCTTTCAAGCTGGCATCTGTGCATCTGGAAGCCTTCAAGGGGTGTTGAGAGGCAAGCATTACAATCGAGCTTGGAATGTGCATGAACATTTTGCAGATGCATTGGAGTGACTTGTCCTAGCCACATTTACAGAGTTGACAGAAGAATCAGATGGAGTGCCTCCAGTATTAGTGGACTTGATTCATTCATCCCCTCAACCCACAGATTTTTCTACACTTGTGCAGGATCTGGATGTTGCTTCCTTCCACACAAGATATGAGGATTTCAGGCACTCAATTTGGAGTGGTAATCTAGGAAAGACTCCACAGTTTTGGATGATATATCTAGATATGATGGATAACCAAACATTGCTCCATGCTGCCATTACGGAAAACAACTTTGACCTCAGGATATTCTGCTGGAAGAATAGCATACCTTTGTTCTTCTCCTTCAACAAACAAAACTATGCTCGATATGGAGCATATTACGTGCACACACTAGGAACTCTAGAAGCTGTCAAACCAGAAGCCAGATGCTTGCTTGAAACACAAGGGATCTCAATTCAGAGGAGTCACCACAAATCCTCTAGGCAAGTAGTTGACCAAGCTGGCGAGCACACATTTAACAGGAGCACAAAGATTCCAGGTGCAATTAAGCAATTTGCAGCGCACCAAAGCAGCTATGAAAAATGGGTCTTGAGCCATCCACATATGGGTAAATTCAGAGATGCTCTCATGGAGATTACTGGACTTGACAATTCCATTGAAAATCCCCAGAAAGCATGTAGGCCATCTCAAATCATGAAATCAGAACAACGAGTCCAAGCGGTGTTATGGGTCTTGGAACATGAATTCATCAACCCATTTAGTACTGGCCTGGATAAGAAATGGTTGTACAATTTGTGCTCAGGGGCACCTATCGATGCAAACATAGAACAGAGCCTAACTAGTGTAGTACAGAGGGGTACTGATAGGTATCAGGAGTTTGTTATAACCAGATTGGATGATAATCAAACAAAGATCTTTGCACCAATTTCAAGATCGCCTCTCAAGACCTTCGTTGATGCAAACAAAAAGGTGAAGGTTGTAACAAAAGGGAAAATCAAAGAGCTGACATTCAAATGAGACACACTTGGAAAACTTGTGACCCTTTCAAGCAAGCATAAGTCAGTGGTAGACTTGAACAAAGTCTTGACACATTGCCTTGGGCCTATCCCACTGAGTCTCGCCAATGCAGATGGTACTAGATGAACAACAACAAAAAGTATGCTGCTGGAGGTCTTCAATGACCACTGTCAAGTTTTGAGCACACCAGAAGATTGTAGCTGCATTTATAGTTGATCTGATGGCAATGGTACGTGTTTTGAGGGAAATTCCAGACACCTTTGGTGATTTGGCAATGAAGATCCTGAGAAGTCTGCCAGATGGGTGCACACATTTGGATGTTATCGCTGATACATACGTGGACAGGTCAATTAAGGAAACAGAGCGCCTTCAACGAGGAGGTAGCAACAAATATGTTATCAAGGGACCTAAGACTAAAGTTACAGGCAATTTCAGTCAATTCTTGTACAAGGGTCCAATAAGGAATGCCTGATTGACTTAATCCTGCAAGTTTGGGAACAAAATCGAGATACCTTACCTGACAAACAGCTGATTTATTTCTCAAAGCGGGATAAGTGCTACCTCATTAGCAACGAAAATACAGTTGTTGTCGATGATCATTCCTCTAACCAAGAAGAAGCAGACACCAAAATTGCCCTTCATGTGCAGCATGCGATGAAAACCTGTCCAGGTCTTGTCATCATATGCTCACCATCTGGTGACACTGATATACCAGTGATCTTGCTTGCTGTATTTCCAGAATGTGAACATGCTATATACTTAGATAATGGTCATGGTAACAGTAGAAAGATATTCAATATTACTGCATGTGACATCTCAATACCAGTCAAGAAAGCACTAGTAGGACTACACACTTTTACTGGCAATGACTATGTATCTGCATTCTTCCAAAAGGGCAAGGAAACATGTTGGAACCTGCTACAAAAATATCCCAAATATGTATATGCTTTTCTTGAGTTTGGGTCTGACTGGCAATTATGTGAGGATGTGGTAGATCTGGACAATCTGGAATGCTGTTGCTTTATTTTCTTTAATTAGACATAACAACCAAATCAAAAAAGAAAAATTATTACACAGCCTGAAATTGCTAACTCTAGAATTAAAAAGAATTATGCTCACTGATTATTGCCTAACATTCTGCAACTAAGTATATACTTGGTATTTCATGACAGACTCAGGGTCTGCAGCGAAAGAATGAAAATTATATGGCAATTCGACTGAGCTGGTAATCTCAATGACAAAGGTGTTACCTCTCTATTGTTAGCTTGTTTATCGTAGTGCTTTGTGTTGTGATTAGTAATTATTCGACACGTGCATGGCATGGTGGAATATAAACACAGTGAACACAGGAATGAATCGATTATAATTCTACTCTTGTACTGATAAAATGCGACGGAAAAGTACACACTTCAGATTTCAAACAAACATGAAATTTTTGACGATTTTCTGATTTTTCCTTAATTACATCGTAAAAATCATGATTTAAAAAATAAATCAAACATCACGATTAAATCCTAGGTTGTTCCACGGATTTTGAAAATCTTTTGATTGAATGACCCCAACATACTTTCAGCAATGCTGCAACAACACCAACCCTGCAGATTTCACCCAGTGTAACTAAGCAGACTGCCGAGAGCTATTCATTGTAAAGAAAACGTAAATTTATGAATGGAAAATGTTATGAATGGAAATCATTTTCATTCATAGGGCCCAACTCATTATGCCTGACAGTTATCAAACACAGTGCTAAGATATGGCTGTTGATGCTGATTAGTCGAGAGAATGATAGCAACATCAATATTTGACAGGTGTAATGAGGTCTGAAGTCGAGGGTTTAGGCAATGACAGTCTTTACAGGTCATTAGCCAAGGCAACAAGTCAGCTGGTATCACGTGACCCCCATCATGGTGACGATATGGGCTCTATTAGGCCATGCCCCAAGACTTTAGGCCACGCTCATTTAATGTGTCATTAGGCCCGACAATGTGCCAACTGTCATCCAGTAATCTGATCTAACCCGTGGTGATGGTATGGCCTCCTTACCAGTGCGACGATATGGGCTCACCACCAAACCTTAGTCCATGCCCCTTTATGGGTTATTAGACCCATCAATGAGCCAGCTGGCATCCCATAATCTGACCCAACACAGGGCAACGGTATGAACCCCATTAGGCCACGTCACAACCCTTAGCCCACACCTCTTTTCACAGGCCATTGGGCTTGACAACGCAACAGCTGGCACACTATAATCTGACCTAACTCATGGTGATGGTATGGACTCCCTTACCAGTGCAATGATATGTGCTCAATTAGGCCATGCCCCCAGGACTTAGGCCATGCCCCTTTCATGGGCCATTGTGCCATTAGGCACAGCAACACCCCAGCTGGCTTCCCATAATCTGACCTGACCTAGGGCGATGCTATGGACCTTACCAGAGCAGTGATATGGACTACATTAGGCCCCACTCCACACCTTAGAAACCCCTTTTTCACAGGTCATACGCCTGGCAATGCATTGTCCTGTCACCTGACCAGGATGACATATGGACTCCCTTACCAGTACTACATTAGATCACAACCCTTTCACAGGTCATTAGGCCCGTCAACGAGCATAGAGGGCGTCACATCACCCAACCAGAGCAACGATATGGGCATCGATGCTGATTGGCCTACAGCTTCCATGTGAACTCGGCCATGCTGACTAATGACTTCGAACTCATTATACCTGTCAATCACCGGCACGTGCCCACCCATTTACATCTGCGAAAACAGCGAAGATATGGACGGAGCTTCTGATTGGTCGAGAGAGTGATGACATCATTAACATTTGAATTAGGTCACGCCCCCTTCACCACCCACCTGCACAAATTACTCGAAGCTGATTGTCCCTGAGAGAACAGAGGATATTCTCTCTCGGCCTATCGGATTCGATTATTTGGGCGGGAAAAAGGGTGTAGCCTAATTCAAATAGTGATGATGTTTTCACTCTCGACCAATCAGAATCGACGCCCACAACATCGCCCTTCTACTCAAGACATAGCTAACACTGGATTCTTCCATTATATCAATCATGTAGGCTAGTAGCTAGCTGGGGTTGTTTTTCACTTTTCGTTATTTCTTGCAGCGTCACGACAGCTTCTTAATAAAGTAAGAGGACTTTATTCAAATTCTACATGTGACGATATCGAACATGTTGACCGTATATCCTCACCTCACGTAGTGAGAAAGGGATAGAAAATACACAGCGACGTTACTTCATGTCATTCAATACTATCTTCGTGATAGCACATGCGTGAACTATTTAGAATCGTGCATTTTGTGTGAATGGCATTTAGCAAAATAAGAAAATAACTTGCTCAAAAGTCATCAGGGCCGGCGCCTGGGCCTGGTAAAAAGTGTGGCAAAGGGCCAGACGGGTCCTACCCCGAAACATATTGGATATCTAGATGCTCTCAGAGAGCCGACACAAACGTGGCTCCACCCCGCGCCACACACCCTTGTCTTACAACCTACGGCCATGGTCGTGTTGCTCTGTGGTGACAAAATTATCTAAAAAAACCGATAAATATGCTTTATAATTAAATTACCTTGAAAACAAGATATTTAAGTAAATTCAGAATGGGGTCTTGAGGAATGTCCATTTTTTTTCATCCAACAGAATACGATTTTTGAAAATTTACCACTGGAATGATTGGCTTACCGAGCCAGTCACTCCAGCGGTAAATTTTCAAAAGTAGTCATCCTCTCAGCCGGCAAATAGACACCAGCTACGAAAAACTGGATTTTCTTGATCGTTTTCATGGTCAAGCCGGCCAAAAAACAGCACCTGTAGTGGTCTTGCGTAATATCTATTTGCACGAAAACAGAAAGTTATTTTTGCAAATTTTATTGTAAAAATTATTATTTTCTTGAAAAATCTTTGCCATTAAAGTGTTAATTGATATAAGTAGAATTTGGGCGCTTTGAGGCGCTGTTGGCACAAGAGAGGTTAAGACATTGATATATTGCCTGAGTGAATCGTAATCGAATGATTTTAGTCTACTGATATAGTTCGTAGATATTTATACCCACAGAATAAGTTATCATAGGAAGTAAATTTCTCGCAGTGTGTCTATCATTTCCTCTATAAATTCCGCTTATTTACTCTGTTCGAGTAGATTTGGCCATATATCTCTCCCATATACAGCTTAATGGCGGTAAATACATTTAGATTTCGATGCATTTTATTTAGTGGCTTAGCTAGTAAAGTGTGTCGGAAAATGAGGTCAGGGTTATTGGCGCCCATTCTGAATACGCTTCCGAAGATGTACAGATGTAGTGCATTCGCGAAAATTTTACATCCACCATTATCGAAAAAGAATTTGCGATAATAAATATGGAATCTGTCCCTATATTATCTTTATTAGCCGGCTCTTGTGCCAATTTAACCGCTTACCGATCAATATGGCCAATGTGACCTCTGTAGTGATCGTGAGGAATGTCCACTTAAACGCCAAAAGAAAATTATTTTTGAAAATGTACCACATGAATGACTGGCTCGGTTAACCGAGCCAGTCATTCCAGTGGGAAATTTTCATGAAATAATCTTATCTTGGCCTGCAAATGGCCATTGTTGACTAAGCAAAGAATTTACCATTCCTCTTTTAGTGGACAAGCCTAAGCACGGTAAAACAACACATGCAGTGGTTTTGAAAAATGCCTATTTAAAGTACAACATAAAGCTAATTTTGGTAAATTTCAATGGTAAATTTACAGATATAGTCTGTTGTTGGCTGGCAAAAATTATGATTTTCTTCAAAAAAATTTCCATTATAGGGTTAATGTATATGTGTAGCATGAGTTGATATGATGACAATTTATTTAGAACAAAAGCAATGACAGTTTGCAGACCCTTTATTTGTCAAAGCATGTCCATAATGAATGAAAACATCCTTCGTACAATGGAGGAATACAGTTTTAGTTATGCCTTGCCCATCTTTAGCTAAGCTCCATCCACGCTTCGCCCGTGTTGAGACCAATCGATTCTTGCGCTCTCTTATCCTCAATTTCAAGAAAACAATACAGGTAAGCTGTTGAATATTTTGAAACTAATAGTCAGCAGTAGTACCCAGTCAAATTAGTTTCAAAATATTCAACAGAATGTTGTTTAACTAGTAAAGACATACAATTCTTACAACTTGACGCACTATTAAAATTTTAATACTTACTAAATCGCGCTATTCATGACGTACTTGATTATGACGTAAGCCTAATGAGACGTGGCTGATTATGACGTTATATGATTGACTGAGAAACTGGATTCCTCAATTACTTACATAGCTGAAGCCAATAGAGGGATCCATTTCTGGCTAATCTCCGCCCACTCTGTACGCGTACTTCGATCGAATGTAACATAATTCCCAGAATCTCAATTCTAATATACAGGTAAGCTGTTGAATATTTTGAAATTAAATTGACTGTGAGATGTTGCTGCCAGAAGTAGCATCAGCCTACAGTCAACGTAGTTTCAAAATATTCAACATGTTAGTATGAAATTGTAAAGGTGCCAAAGATATACAATTAACACTTTGCACCAAAAAAAACAAATCACCAAAATCCTTGACGATTTTATAAATATTTCATTTCAAAATACTCAACAACTTACCTGTATGATCGTTTTAAACTTATGATTCTGGGAATTCATTGTTCAAAGGGTTAAGACACTTTCGTGACGGATCTTGACCACTTTCCTGACCCACACATCATCGCCATTTGATTGTGACGTCAGCCAACAGATGACGTATTTTGATTAGAACGTCAGATACTTGTGTGGCAGATCAGATCTCGCCATTACGTAGTATATATTTTTAAGTTAGATAAGTTCACGGCTCGGTGAATTAAAATCAGCCCATACACGCCCACAAAGTGGGATGAGTTTAGCTAGAAATGGGCGGGACATCGGTAGAGATGGATCGTTATTTTCGGTTCCGTTAAAGGAAAACTCACCTTACTAACCGTTCAGGTGAATGAATTTACTACCCATAATCGATCCCTGACATTTTAGCTTTTTATCATGCCCACAAGGAAAGATATTCACGGTTTAGTACCTAAATGGTGATATATTTCTACAACCTATGATGGATGTCATGATTGACTTTTTAGACCAGGCGTCATCTGCAAATATGTGCACATTAAAAGGGGTGGAGTCAAATCGTGTTAACGGGCAAAATTCAATCTTTTTAGATGTATTTAGGTGTGCTAAGTTTAGAAATGGTGTATGGTGGACTGGATTTCGACGTTTTAACCATCTAATGGACGATTCAAAATGGCGACCATTTTGCGCAATGTATACAACTAATTGGCTATGAATGTGTACTGCACAACAGTACAATCAGTGGTGTTATAGGTAGATGATCTCTATCAAACATACCATTTTAAGTTTAATATGTATTATATAAACAATAAAATTAAATTTAATACAGTCAAACCTGGTGATCACCTGTATTAAGAGACCGCATGTATTAAGAGGTCACCTGTCTTAAGAGACCATCATGCTCAATTTCCCACTTTGAATCGCATACATGTAGGCTACATTGGCGGAGAAAGATGACACCTCCACGCCGGTCTCCTCCGTAAGTACCAACTTTGTTGGGAAATTAAGCCATCAAGGATTGCGGGCTGACATCCGCATACTGAGGCAACTCTGACTATGTCTAACCTTCTAACAAGGAACTGTGCTCGACATCCTCGGACAACGCAATCTTCCCAGGAGCTTACCGGCTGCGTGGAATGTACGTGGTCTGATTGCAACATCAAAGAGACAAACCTTAGGTGCAGACTGTGAACACTATACAACCGATATCACATGCATTCAATAGACTAAAGTAGCTAAACACTCAAAGCAGCAACTTCAGACAGGCCATAAGATAGTACTCATGGA
Source organism: Chaetoderma sp. LZ-2023a (assembly GCA_034401795.1). Taxonomy (NCBI): domain Eukaryota; kingdom Metazoa; phylum Mollusca; class Caudofoveata; order Chaetodermatida; family Chaetodermatidae; genus Chaetoderma; species Chaetoderma sp. LZ-2023a. The sequence goes on along the minus strand of CM067369.1, from coordinate 153,802,419 downwards.
GCAAAAACAGGCCACTTACCGTGGATTAGGCTTCGTAATCGGACCAAGGGTATTGGACGATGTCATTAGTTTTGGATACGTCAGTGTTAGCATTGCATTTATCGACCTGGCTATACCAACGCGAAAGCGCACCACAACTAAGTGTCGCATAGTCAATGCATATGGGCCAACTACCGAAAGGGCCAAAGAGAATCCAGCTATATTAGTATCTTTCTATGCAGAACTGAGCTCCACCATTACTATCCCAGCTAGATAGAAACTGTTCGTGTGCGGCGATTTCAACTCCAAGCTGGGTAAACTCGGCATTGAGAACAAAAGTTCATGACTTAGCTCATGCATGGGATCGTATGGAGAGGGCACATGCAACAGCAATGGAGATGCACTGGTAGCATTTCTTAGTTCCAATGGCACATTTGCCACAAATACGGCTTTCAAACACCCATGCCGCCACCGGACAACATGGACTGGACACATTGCTGATCACAAAGCCCCAAAAGGTTCTAAGGCTACAAAAGCTGTCTTCAACCAAATAGATTTCATACTATGCAAGACAGGAGCAAAACCCCTACTTCGGGATGCTCGTTCCTATGGAGGCACAGACATCAATTCTGACCATAAGCCAGTCATTACACGCATCCATATGAACCAGCTCTACCTAATGTATAAACGCCATACCAGGCAAGAGGGTAGAGTCACCTACAACTTACCCAAGCTCATCAGCGACACTGACACTCAAATGTCATACAAAAAGGCCCTCGGGGAGCAGATAGCTAACATCGACGTCAGCTCCGATCCAAACGAAGCCCTAACCAAAATACTGATATCTATGGAATCATCAGCTACTAGCACCATAGGTGTTCTTAAAACAACAGAACTAGGTATACTGACGACCCTCTCGTAGTAAAACTGTCAGCAGAACAAAAAGCGTTATGTCTGCGCATCTATCAAAGTGGCCAAAGTGAAGATCGCACCAAACTACGCCAGGAATGCAATAACATTCTGCACCACATTAGCGAACGCTTAAAAGATCTTGCTATCCAACAATCAGACGCCTAGCAGATGAAATCACTGCCACGGATGACTGCCACAAAATGTTTCGGGCAGCCCGAGCCCTGAGAGTTGCTGACTACACACCACCACTAACTGTACACAACTCTGAAGGACACTTTATCGGGACTGACCAGGGCAAAGCCGAGGCAATTCGAGAATGGTTCAAGGAACAGTTCACTGACCATGATGATGAGTCCTTGCACCCATTCTCAGGAGACACCAGGCCATTACTAACACCAATTAATACAGCAGAGATTGAGAAGGCACTTAAAGCCCTGAATAATGGACGTGCATCTTGAGCTGATGGCATGATCAATGAACTATTCAAATATGCAAGTGGCATTATCTCAAAACCGATCACGCACATAATCAATTCAGCTTTTATGCACCACCTTCCCATCGACGCTGTAGGCCAAGGCATCCTTATCGCGCTACCCAAGCCCAAGAAGCCACCTGACCTCCCCAGCCAATCTGCAGCCCATCGTGCTTCTTAACAGCATACAGAAAATCCTATCCAAGGTTACTCTATGCCGCATCCGAGACAAGTTCGACAACTTCACCGGGTCATGGCTTCAAACGTGGACGCAGCTGCGCAGACCTTGTATGGGCTAAACGCATGCTTGTGTCAGTAGTCATGTCCAAACACTGGGATTTCCACAAAATGGGCAGTGACATGTCACGAGCCTTCGACACAATTAAATGCTCAAGGATGCTAGATGTACTACGCCAGGCCAGTTGCAATGAAGATGAGTTACGACTAGTGAGACTACTATTTGCAGACACCAAGCTGAGAGTACGAGTCAAGTCAGTGAAGTCTGTAGAGTTTGAGACGTAAATCGGCTCCCCACAGGGAGATGGTCTATCCCATGTGCTCTTCACCTCTTACCTGGCTGCTGCATTGAAATCCGTGCAGGAAAACTCTACAAGACCAAACCCGCGGTGTCAATACTGGGCATGCCGCCGCTAGAGATGGAATATGCCGACGATGTGGACTTTATAGATAAGGAAAAGAAACCCCTTGACGAACTTCTCCCAATAGCTGCAAGCAAACTAAAAATTGAGAATCTCTTTATGAATGAATCCAAAACAGAGTTCACCCACATATACCTATCTACAAAGCATGAAACTAAAGAAAATGATGATCCACTCCGTGGCAGCGAACCATGGAGGAAAAATAAAATCTTGGGCTCACTGCTTTGCAGTACTGCTGACATTGCTGCGCACTGCATCATGGGGAACATAGCTTACCAGTCCTTCTGGAAGCTATGGATTCGTAGATCAAAGATGCCCTTAGTAAAAAGACTACGTTTATACAATGCAACCTGCGTATCCTTGATGATGTATAACTGTAACAGCTGGGTAGCTCCAAAGGCAGCTCTAGACAAACTTGACGCCTGCCGCCGCAAGCACCTATGCACCATCACTGGACACCGATGGCCAGAGCATAATTTCCAACGATGCACTATAAAAGATGTGTAATACGCCACCGCTGTCTGTAAAAGTCACCCAGCAAAGATGGTCCATGTTTGACCATGTGCTAAGGATGACAGAAGACACACCAGCACAGAGAACCTTGGAATTCGCCCTACTCGGAGCCAGCAAACACAGAGCCAGGAGAGGACGTCATTGCATAAATCTGCTAAGCGTGCGACGAGGTGACCTCAAGAAAGCAGGATTAAGTACACTCAAGTCAATAATGGACCTGAGGAAGCTAAGCGGAGCCGGCCGTATATGATGTGGGGCACTAGCCGAAGCATAAGACGGGGGTCTGGAGGTCCTCCCCCAGAAAATTGTGAAATCTAGATGCTCTCAGATGGCCTCTATTGTATATCCAGAGGTAAGTATAGGACACTGTTCTGTTGATAAATTATTATATTTTTACCCATTTTATTATTATTTGTGGGCCCTCTGTGTGGGGCTCTCCTTGAGCGGGGCCCTCGGCAACTGCCTTGCCTGCCTAGCCATATGGCCGGCTCTGAAGCTAAGGATTTTGGCTTGAGGACTTTTGTCTTGGCGCGGTGGTCCAGTGGAAAGATGTCTGGTTGCTGATGCTATGCGGAGTTGAAGTATGGTGGTTCGATCCGCCGACCGGGAGATGGTGATCAAGAAATTAAACTAATGGGTGCATGACTGTCGGCTGGTTAGCACATGGAAATTGAAGCCGCACGTTGCCAGTGCGTCAATAAAATAAAAATACTTATACTGCCAGAGCCGTGATGGAGTCGGAGTACAATAGGCTTAAATGCCAAGGATAGAATCGTGGCAGGTGCATCCACAGGTAGTCCCATATGAATCGTCAGTGTGTCAGTATATCAGACATGTGAAAGCTGGTCTGCTAACCTGAGACTTTTGTCTTGGCGCGGTGGTCCAGTGGAAAGATGTCTGGTTGCTGATGCTATGCGGAGTTGCAGTATGGCGGTTCGATCCCCCGACCGGGAGATGGTGATAAACAAATTAAACTAATGGGTGCATGACTGTCGGCTGGTTAGCACATGGAAATTGAAGCCGCACGTTGCCAGTGCGTCAATAAAATAAAAATACATACATACATACATACATACATGCATGCATGCATGCATGCATACATACATACATACATACATTGTGCCTTTATACTAGAATATTGTCACAGCTTTCGCATGATAAACAGGGAGCCTAAACGTTACTTCCACATTGAAATAAATTATGATTATGTGATATGATTATTATATATTTTACGTAACCGTGTTCGATCATCTTGGTTGCCCATGTAGTGACCAGCAAACTAATACAGTGACCAAGAAATAAATTACACTAGAATTCTGTTTTCTGGATTCACAGTTATATTACAATAACTATTTTAACACAAATTTACTTCCGTACTGAAATAGATTTTGACTATGTGATACGATTTGACGTTTTGACCCGCATGCTTGTGTCGGTAGTCATGTCCAAACACTAGGATTTTCACAAAATTGGCATTGACATGTCGCGAGACTTCAACACAATTAAACACTCAAAGATCGTGTACTACGCCAGGCCAATTGCAATGAGACTACTGCTTGCAGACACCAAGCTGAGAGTACGGGTCAAGTCAGTGAAGTTTGTAGAGTTTGAGACATCAAACGGCTCCCCACAGGGAGAGTGTCTACCTCCTGGACTTTTCACCTGTTACCTTGCTGCTGCATTAAACTCCGTGCAGGAAAGTTCCACAAGACCAAACTCCCAGTGGCCATGCTGGGTATGCCGCTGGAGATGGAATATGCCGACGATGTGGACTTCTTAGACGAGGAAAAGAAACCCCTTCACAAACTTTCCCAAATAGCTGCAAGCAAGCTAAAAATCGAGAATCTCTTTATGAATGAATCCAAAACAGAGTTTACCCACATATACCTATCTACAAAGCAATGAAAGCATGAAACTAAAGAAAATGAGAAAATGACGATCCACTTCGTGGCAGCGAACCATGGAGGAAAAGTAAAATCCTTGGGTCACTGCTTTGCAATACTGCTGACATTGTTGCACGCTGTCTCATGGGGAACATAGCTTTCTAGTCATTCTGGAAGCTATGGATTCGTAGATCAAGGATGCCCTTGATAAAAAAGGCTACGTTTATACAACGCAACCTGCGTACCATTGATGCTGTATAGTTGTAACAGCTGAACAACTCCAAAGGCAGCTCTAGACAAACTCGATGCCTGCCACCGCAAGCACCAATGCACCATCACTGGACAGACAGCATAATTTCCAACGATGCACTATACAAGATGTGTAATACGTCAGCAACGATGCTCCATGTTTGGCCATCTGCTAAATATGCCAGAAGATATACCAGCACAGAGAGCCGTGAAATTCGCCCTACTTGAAGCCAGCAAATACAAAGACACGACAGGACGTCATTGTATGCATCTGCTAAGCATGCTATAAGGTGACCTCAAGAAAGAATGACTCGGTACACTCAAGTCAAGAATGGATCTGTGTAGGCTTGCACGATTTTTGCTTTGAAACATCGTGATCGATTTTATATAAAAAGTATAAACAAGTCACGAAACTGAGACTTGGAATTTCTAGAAAAAGTTGAATTAATGATACAAAAATAGCACGAAATTAGAACACAATTTTATGCAACAAATCCTTACATCTATGCTTAATGTATACCTTATATCCATCATTGCGGGAGTGAAATTATTAATTGGGACCGCCTAAATATTGCGTACAGTTTATTTAATAAACAGTGTTCCGTTCATCAATCAAAATTTGACATAAAATTTCGTCGAGAAAAAATATAAATCACATTATGTATCGGTTTCCGGTTATAGCCTCCCTTTGTAGGACGAGTTTAGGTCATTACCCGAGTAGCGTGAAGACGCTAATGTTAGTACCCGGGGAGATACTGCACAATCCATATACATAGGACGGTAGCTTTGAGTATCTACGATAGCAAGGACGTAAACTCGTCCTATAGTACAGTTTATAGTTGCTTTCAGAATGTACGATTTACATTTAAGAGGAATCAACAAAACGCACAGTTCAAAATACAACATTTTGGAATGCTGTTGCGTTATTTTCTTTAATTAGGCATGACAATCGAATCAAAAAGGAAAAATTAATACACCGCCTGAAATAGCTAAAAGAATTTAAAAGAATTATGTTCAGTGATTATTGCCTAACACTCTGCAACTAAGTATATACTTGGTATTCCACGACAGACTCGGGATCTGCATCGAAAGAAAGAAAATTATATGGTGATTCGACGGAGTAACTAGCTGGTTTTCTCAATGACAAAGGTGTTACCTCGCTATTGTTAGCTTGTTTACCATAGAACTTTGTGTTTTAATTAGGACTTACATGTAGTGAACAGAAAAAACACAATGAATACATGCTACATTATTGCTGAATGGTGAGTTTTACAATCTCACAGGCTGCTCAATTTTTCCACGATTTTCCAATTTTTTTCAATTACATCGTAGAAATCGTGCAAGCCTAGACCTGAGGAAGCTAAGGATTTCGGCTGAGGACAAGACACCGTGGGCAAAAGCGAAGAAGGACTGATTGCAGCTGTAGGATGTTTCTACTACTACAGCCGCAGAATAGAGTAATCATACATACGATTGTATACTGTACACAGCCGTGTTCAATCATTTTGGTCCCTCATTCAGAAATTCACTATATTTAGCAACAGTCTAATAACATCAACGATATATTCATCATACTCGAATATTGTCATAGCTATAACACAATTGACAGTGGTACTAAACTTTACTTCCGCATGGAAACAAATTGTCACTATGTTAATACTGTACACAGTTGAATAACCGCTCATGTTGGCCACTCCATTCATTCTATAGTGACCAAATATCCAAGACAGCTACCGAAACCGCACCAAACCATAAACAAGCTATTATTGTTGTTTTGAGAATACAGCACAGAGACATCGTGTTAATATAACCATAAGTGCTAAGAATGAACTGTAATGGACGTGTTTGTGTAGCTGATAATCTATTCTGTATCGTCAGTGGTGTTCCTGTACTGATCATCACTTTGCTGTGCAGCTCGTACACTTCTATGCATGGTAGGTGCATTTTCCTACAACTACAGAGCTTACAGGGACATCCCTTGCAACAACCACATGAGATGATCTCAGAACATGCTTTCGGGATAGTTGGCAGCGAGAGTAACTGTGGAATTAACTGGCTATCGGTGTCTGTCCATCCCATATCTTTTACAGAAGGGAGCTCTGAAGAAGGACATAAAGCTTTGTCCCACATACTTGCTTGATAGTAGGAATGCATAATGTGGAATTGTGATGCATCTGACTGTGGTAGAGGTTCCTGTGCACATCCCATACAAAAAGGTTGACTCGAACCATGGCATAGCTATCTACATATTACATTCCATATATCAAGCAGATGAATTCCTCTGCTGATCTGAGAATATCCTTTGTGAGCATGCCTTTTCCCAGATTAATAACTCAGGTGGGTCTGGTGTTGATAGAAAACTATCCATGGTGTTTTCTTGCTGTTGCCACTGAGTTTAGATATGCTGTCGCACCCAGTGATGGCATGGAAGGGCATTATTGATTCAAACTGACCGATGAGTATTAGCTTTCGATTCCCATGTAATGGAATGTATTTCGGATTTTTGGTTGGCCAAGCTTTCATGATGTTTGAACATCCCATTTTGTCGTAATGTGCTGGTAAAAGCACAATAGCATCTGTGTCACGCACCGACATGACGATCGATTCCATTTTGGCGCGAATGCAGTGCAGAATCAGGTGAGTGCCTGCTTCCTTATGATTGGATTCAAGTGTGGAGACATCATGCGATAGGTCAGAAGATTTCATTGCTGGAGCTTCCTCAAATCCGCCTGCAGCAATAAGAGTTTTACCCGTGCTCAATTAGTTGGTGGGAAAGCAGCAACACCAGATCGGCCTTGTTTTCTTCAAGCGCCATAAAGTTGGGAGAGGACCTGCACTGTTTTCTATTCTATGGCACACTGGCGGAAGTGCCTTCCTGCATTTGTCCCCTTTTCATGTTTTGATTGGTTCTTTCCTATACCTGTTAAATGCAACATCGATTTGGTCAAATGCTGTTCCCATCTTAAATACCATTTCTGACCATGTGTTAGCATATCCACCAAATGTTTAAACATCTATTGGCTGTCCAAAAGCTACCGCCAATGCGTGCCCGTCAATCAGCACAAAGCTTGCCTCGACAAGTAAAACAGTTAGTGGTGTTATCGCGTTTTCTGTTAGCATATTTGCTATAAATGACTTGTTGCTGGAATGTAGGCTGTCATTGCTTGGGGCTAGAGACAGTGGTACAGACATAAGCTCATGTTGCAGGATTGCATCTAGGTTAATATCATAATCTGTCATGTACGTTGTTGTGAGCCTTTGCAAGATTGTTACTGTCCATTTTGATAGTGTCCTGCTTGTCCTTTTGATGTTGTGTACAACTGTGTACAATGTAATAAATGTCAGAGTGTTTTTCTTGTGGATGGGAGCTTTCAGGTCACACGTTGGTCACTCTCTGGCGCCTCATATGGCCGTTTCTTAACAAATACACACAGTTGGTCTGGACCTAAACATTCAATACCAAGCAATGATTCATGGATATCAGCAGTGGATACATCATTGGCTACTATGGTCTGTAGAGTTTTAGTATCATTATAAAAGCCACCATGCTGTTTTAGTGATCTAACCATCATCATCCCAATCCCTGACATCCTTCCTTTAGTGGATTCATTATGTGTGTATATGTATACGTCGTCTTCATCTCCCATAGTTAACTTTAACATTGCCTTAGTCTGAGATACTATTACAGTCCTGAGATCATAGCATAGGTTCCATCTGCTTAGTGCGGAGCCTATCCTGGCGATGGCTACTAATTCCTCGCTACTCTTTCCAGTTGCATTTAACCATTCAGTACTTTGATCTGGGGAAACTTGCTTGAATCGATGGTCAGCATCTTCGATCACAAAATTACCCTATTGGAACTCAGTTAGGACGTCTGGTTGGAGTCTCTTCATCTCAGACAGATAGGCCGTACCCTACAGGGTATAATTGACGTGACCATATCGGGAGAAGTGCGGTAGCATACGTTTAAATGCATTTAGGTGGAGATCCACAATCCATCACACTATGCCCTGGTAAAAAAGCAGTAAGATGCTAAGCATAGACATATATTCCCACCAGAATTCTGCATTCGGATTGTAAGCAAACTCTACCATGTGCTGCTGAAACCTGTCAGATGTTAGTTTATCTATTATAGGTACAATATGTTCAATGTCAAAGTGATTGTTTCACCAAGGGTGGGCCTTTCTCGTATCTCCAGATGAACGATACCAAGCTGTGAGTACAGCCGTGGAAGCAATATTAGCCATATAGCCCGAAATGTGAAGTTATGGACTCTCATTGACAGTGCATAACCATATCCTGCTATTAATTGCTGAGCGTCATTGGCACCCAAAATGTCTCATTTCACTCACAGCTGCTACAGGCCATATGCCGACTGAAGACACCATGAAAGTTGATAGCAGTATGCAGACCGCCGTGGCGGGACATTAGTACATCCCTGTACTGATAAACTGACCACTCAACCAGTCAACTTTGGATATAGAACCTCGTCCATTGTTAGAACAAAATGCTGCTGTTCCATTGTATTCAACGTATTGAGTTCATACGCAGGAGCCTGTATTATAGGTAGATATCCTACTGAAGTTTGCTTTGGATTGGTTGTGCTAGCAATTTAGTTAAAGGAAGTCCACGCGGTCTTTATTCCTAGGGATGACCGAACCATTATGAATGCCATATATGTTGTTTGACCTTTCATTGCTAATGGACATTCCTCAATTGGCTGTGTCAACCATTCAACCGCAATTTGATCTGTGAAATGGAGCTTTGTGATTCCCCTATTAGATGCTAGTATTATGTCATTCATCACCTCTGAGATATGCAATGTTCCTGTCTTTGAAAGGTTGATACCAGTAAGTAGAGTAGCATTGATGTAACTTGAGTTGCATGACAAGATCTTTTTATATCCATCGTGCTCTCATTAATGTCCACATTGTCTGTGGAAAAATGAACAAAACGTCCCTTGACCAGTTTTGGTGTAATGACCGCACCATGGTTATCAATTGTTTCCAGTGTTTTATTAGCCAATGCAGTGGCAAGCTTTATAATTTCACAGTAACTCATTACATGAGCAGCCAGTGGGAACAAGTTTACAAATTCTTTTGAACGTGCCGCTTGGTGGAGTTCTTCCCATCCCCACCTGTTTCGGCATATGATATTTGTTTCCACTCCTTATGTATATTGTATCCTGTGCAATGCTGGGTGTTCTAGGCTGTCATAGAGACTCGTGATTGTCATTGTCTTCACTAGGTGTATCGTCTTCGAAGAGCTGTTGACCTTCTAGCTAGAAGTTTAGGAACAAGTATAAACTGTTAGGAACACAATCTATCCCATTATGCTCACATATATCAAATGCATCAACAGGCTTAGCATGTGATAGCATAGCACCGCGTATGTGTAGTTCAACATGGACCATGGACAGAATTGATTCCCGCTCTTGATATTTGGATGAAGGAATTGCTCATGTGGTGTCATCATCTGTTTTCATGACGGATACTGAGATGTGACGAAACCTGTCTTATTATAACAAAAGCAGGTGGTCATTATAGACAGGTTTGATTATAGTTAAATGGGTTAACCCGTAAAATGTTACACTCAATACTATAACACTATGTCATATTACGATTATTTTGTCATAAATAATTATATTACCATATGGAACTGGCACTAAAATTGCGAATTGGCAATACTGCATTTCGGCATGTGATATTCGTGAAATATGGCAGCCATTTTGATCTAAGCGTTAGAGGGTTAATACCTAAAAGTTGAAGCTGGCATACAGCAGATTTTGATTTATCGCACCTTCATACCTCTAATAAGCATGTATGCCAGCCGTTAACATGATTTGCCTCCATCGGTAACGTTTTCTGAAAACTGACCTAGTCTATTTCAGCCAATCAGAAAGCCCCAAGCGTGTAGACTGCCTCGGTATATACGCCCAGTCATCGAGGTGCCGTCTATAGCTGGACTATGCAGTATAAAAGCATCAATACAGGTAAGATATTGGATATTTCGAAACTAATTTGACTGGAAGTTATTGCTGCCACAAAATGGTGCTGCTCGCTGTTTAACATTTACGCGATATCTTCTTCTTCTTCTTTTCGATCGCTGGTATCACACTTGGAGAGCCGTCCTCAAGATGAAATCTGTAGTTTTCTGCAGTTCTTCCACAGGCCCATACAGCTTTTCAAGAAAAGAGGGTGACAAAGGCCAGATCTCTTCTATCAGCAGCTGTTACGTACTGCAACATTGAAGTATGTGCTCTGTGGTCTGTTCTGCTTCTCCATAAGGACAAGCGGGCGATGTCGTAAGGTGGAACCGCCTGTACATGTGTTGGTTTAGTCTGTTGTGTCCAGTTCTGAGACGAAAAATGGTCACTTGCTCTGGCCTTGATAGATGATGGTAGGCATCTTCTGATTGAGGTGTTCTATAGAGTGACTTGATGATAGTCTTCATCTCTGTATGGGTAACCATGTTTTCTGTCTGATTCTCTTCTGCACCCACCTTTGCCATCGTGTCTGCTTCCTCATTTCCTTGGACTCCGCAGTGTGAGGGGATCCACTGCAATGCTATCCGAAAGCATTTGATGGTTTGTAATGCTTCTTCAAGTTGTGGCAGCTTACCTTTGGTGATAGCCTCAAGGACGGAGCGGGCATCAGATAAAAAGACAATCTGTGCAATAGGGTCTGCTGTTCTGCTGATGGTATTAGCTGCATGAACAAGTGCTTCGACTTCAGCTCTGTAGTTTGTGCAGTGTTTGCCTGTCGGTATTGCAGCTGACTCATGTTGTCCGTTTGGATACTGTATGTGCAGTCCGACACCTCAGCTCCTAATTGCATTTTTGACTGATCCATCTGTGTAGATCCTTATCCATGTCTCCTGAGGGTACATTTCTTCCAGCATGGCTAGGGTCAGGGCCTTCTTGCTCACATCACTGTGTTCATCTTTGGTTGTGAGATGAGGTACTGTGGTGCGAATAACTATGCTATCTAGTTTGTTTTCCCAGGGTGGAGGATCAATGGTGTGGTTTGGGTCTTCTATTTGTGCTAGCAACATTTCTTGGTGTTTCCTTTGAAGTGCTTTTGTCTCTTTCACAAAACTTTATCTTTTAAGTCTTCCTGATGCCAGCTGTGCTTGCCTGATCTTCATCGGGTGGTTGTTGAACGATTTGAACTTTGCAGCCTGTATCAGTGTTTTACATTCCCTTCCTTTGCTAATTGGGGGCGGGGGATGCCTGCTGTCTGCTCTATTTTTTCTATTCGTGTTGATCTCATTCCACCAGTGATGATGCGCAGTGCCTGGTTTTGTACTCTGTCGAGGTTCTGTTGATGAGATTTAGCTGCTCTCATCCATGAGCTGGATCCATACTCAAGGTGTGGTCGTACGGCACCTAGGTAGATGGTCTTGAGGATCCTTTCATTGGCATCCCACTTTGTTCTTTCCAGCTTCCTCATGATGTTTAGCTTTCTTCTGGCCTTTGCCTCTGCGTTCTGGATGTGCTCCTTCCATGTTAATCTTCTGTCATAGGTGACTCCCAGGTATGTCTGCTGGTCCTCGTACTCGGGTGTAGTACCGCCCAGTGTCAGATTGCCAACCTTGGTTTTGGTGGACAGTGAGAATAGCATGGCTGATGATTTTTCTTTGTTGATGGTAATACCCCAGCGATTGGCCCAAGCTGTAATCCTGTCCAAGGCGAGCTGCATTCTGTATGTGGCAGTCGTTGTGTACTCCTCGGTGCACAAGAGTACGAGGTCATCTGCATAGAGGGCTGCTTGGATCCCATTGGGCAGCTCTGCTACAATGTCATTAATGAAGAGTATGAACAGAGTTGGTGATAATACTCCGCCTTGTGGCACCCCTTGTCTCAGCAATACATTCTGTCTAGATTGTCCATCCACCAGCACCCTAGCTCTGCGATTCTGTAGGTATGACTTGGTCCATCAGAACATGTTGCCACCGATGCCTGTGCGCCGGACCTTCACGAGGAGGCCATCCTTCCACACCTTGTCAAATGCCTTCTGCAGATCGATAAAGGCAGCTAGCATCACCTTCTTGGCTTGAAAAGTGTCCTCTATGACCTGTGCAAGCTGTGTTGTTTGATCTTCTGTGCTCCTGTATCTTCTGAAGTCGGCCTGCTCTGAAACTATAATGTTCTCCGACTCCAGGTACCACTGCAACCGCTGGCTGATGATGCGCTCCATGGTCTTGCATATGCAGCTTGTAAGACTGATAGGACGGTAGCTCAGCACATTCGTATTGTTCTTCCCTTTTTTTCAGAATAGGAGTCATTCTGGCTTCCTTCCAGCACTGATGAACCTCTCCATTGATCCAACTGACATTAAAGATGTCTAGCAACTTTCAGAGAGATGCATTACCAAGGTGTTGGCTCATTTCATTCGTAATGCCATCTGGCTCGGGAGATTTCTTCTTCTTCAATTGGCGGATAGCCTTCTTCAGTTCTGCTAAACTGATGTCAACTTTCATTGCATCGTGAGTGTTGGTGTCTGTTCTTTCCTTTTGCTCTTTTCTAACCTCTTTTTGATGCATTCGTGGTATAGAAATGTTGCGTTCTTTTGCATATGCCTTCACAAAGGCATCTGCAGCCATCTTTCCTGTCAGTGTTTGTCCATCCTCTTCAAGAGTAATCTTCACTCCCCCGACACCCTCATCATTCAGTGCCTTAGTCAGTTTCCATAGCTTTGTGGTGTCTCTCTCTAAATTAAACCCTGCCGTCTTTTCCCACCAGCTTCTTCTTTTGGCCTCCAGCTTGGTCTTTAGATACCTGGCTTTAGTTTGTTGTAGCGTGACGTGGTTTTCATGACAGGGATTACCCTCTACATCTTGTCTGGCCTTGTCTAGTTTACCATGTGCTGTTTGCAGTTCTGTTGTCCAGTAGGGGCGGTAGTTTTTCCTGAACCCTCGAGGAATCGCTTCGTTGGCAGCCTTGATGATACTTGAATTAAATTCCTTGACCACATTGTTGATGTTTCTCCCTTCTACTGCTATATTTTGGGTAAGCTCATTGGAACGAATGCCGAACAGACTCCAATTTGCCTTTTTGTAGTTCCACCTTGGATGTTGAGGTGAACTTGTCGAAATACTTTCAGAAAGAGAGAGAGGAGGACTGGGCGGTGGTCGTTTCCTCCTAACTGCGATCCGACCACTCTACTGAGGTTTCTGTGAATGTCTTCTATACAAAATGCCAAGTCCGGCGTTGTTGTCGAGTGCCACCGGCGCGAGTAGAAGGTAGGCTGATCTGTGGGATCGTTGACAAGTAAAAGGTGCTTTTCATCTTGCCATGCTTCAATGTCTTCTCATCGTTTATCAAGTGTTCTGTATCCCCAGCTCTGAGACTGGCTATTAAAGTCTCCCGCAATGAGGAAGTGGCAGTCCGGGACCTGGATTGTGTCAAGTGAGAGATTCTTGTCATTAGGGCAGTAATAATTGACAATGTCAATCACAGAGTTGCTGGTTGTTACCTTGATCTTGATATATTCTGCCTCTTCCATAAAGGTTTTGATCTGGCTGGCGTTCACGCTGTTTCGGACCAAGGTGATCACCCCGCCTTTCTTTCTTCCTCTTCGATCACACCGGAAAATCTGGTAACCTCTGATCTTAAATGGTTTTCCTTCTTGCAGGTGTGTCTCTTGGATGCAGCAGATATCAATGTTGTTTTCGTACAGGAACTGTTCGAGCTCTGATTTCTTGTTGGTAACCCCTTCTGCGTTCCAGTGCATGATGTTGATACTGGGGTTCTCTTTGGGTTTGGTCTTCTCTTTCGGTTGGCCAGTAGCTCTCCATCCTCGTCCCCTGGCTCCACAAGACGAGTTGATGGGACCTCCAGTAGCTGAGGGTGGGCTCCTTCGAGGCGTGGAGCCGGCGCTGCACCTGCTTGGCGGATCCTCACAGGGCGAGCACCATTTCGGTTGATTCGATCTCCAAGTGTCATTTCATTAGCGCTGTGCATAATGCTCTGGTTAGCCCCTCCAAATGTCTGGATTGACACCCAGTGGGTTACACCCCTGCGCTACGTTGAGGCCGAGCATATAGTCTTAAACAGGGGATTTACGCGATATTATAAAGCAGATAAATGTGATACAGATACGGGATTGTGACAGGATATGAATACTATGTAATCTATCAACAATAATCTATCGATGCAATGTAACATTTGAATAAGATTAACATCCCTTTAAGCAAATGCACGATAGCGTATTCTTCGCGCAAGTCGTTCCCAGCTACATGTCGAAGGCCGCATAACTATTTTAGCAACACGTGACGAAGGTCGTTTATACGCCGCATAACAATAGGAACACACGGTCTACAGGCGTAGCTTCCTTTGATATATGAACTGAATCAGGTGGTCTGAAAACAGAGCAAATGAACACGTCCTAAATCATTTGTAATGAAACAGGATGAAAGTGATGCAGCCGGCTTTCATGATGTCCGCCAAATGCAAAGGTTGTGGCTTCTATTTTTATTAAACATATTTTATTGCATATATTACAATGGGATTGGGCACAAGTTGTTCGAAACTTAGAAAAGCCCTCTCCCTACAGAAAACATTTATAGGCGGCAAACATAAACATATACACAAAATAACAAAGTAAACGTATAAACAGATTAAATATTGTAACACATGTACATCATATTAAGTATTTATATAAGAGAGAGAGAGAGAGAGAGAGAGAGAGAGAGAGAGAGAGAGAGAGAGAGAGAGAGAGAGAGAGAGAGAGATCCAGAGAGGATAGTGAGGCCAATAATTTTGCCTAACAGTAATATTTTCATGATGACCACCATAACAAAATGCCCAAGGGCCTGTGTTGCTCACCTGAATCATTTGCACCGGAAAATATGGAAATTTCGGTTGAAAGCTGTCAGGTCGTTTAAAAGGAGTATCATTTTGGCAATCTCCGGAAGATTTTTAAAGAAAAAACTAAGATTTTCTAAGATTTTCTAAGATTTTCACTCAGCCAATTGTCCGATCAAAACTCCGATTGCTATTTATTTATGGGCTATCCACCATAGGGCCTTTCCGCCAAAAATTGGTTGAAATCCGCCAAGGCGTTTAGGAAGAGTAGAATTTTGACCCTTTAGTGTCGACACCGGCCAAGCCCGGCCTTCTTAGTGGTCTAGAGGAGTGCCCAGTTGTAGACCAGGAGAAGACTAATCCTGTAAATCTACAACTGAAATGACTGACCCGATAACCGGGCCAGTCCTTTCAGTCGCAAACTCCCAAAACCAGTCGTTCCTCGTCCCGCAAATGGGCATTCAAAAAGCAAATATGCTAATTTTCAGGAACAAATTTCGTCACTAAAGGGTTTCTTTGTAAGACACCCAACGTTTTAGTAAGCGACCAGTTTTGAAAGCATATAGAAATATTTTTCAGAAATTACAACTATTTTATTAACTTGTTGCGTGTAAAAGCATGACATTTCCCCAGTAGCATTATCCATAAATGATCTTAGATCTAAAACAATCTCATTCACATACTTACAGAATGTATCGATGCTAGGAGCATACAGCCAGTTTCAATCTAGTGCAAATGTGACATATTTTAAGCTTCAAATCCTGTCTGTTATCAAATATTTTTCCGTTAAACAAAGTCTTTCTGAGGCAAAACTATTTGAGTTAGTCCTATTTTCAGGAAATACAATTGAACAAGGTCGATAGAATCTCGATATCTGCGCTCTCCAGATTGTTTTTGATTTTTCCAAATTTGTTTCATCTTTTCAGAATTTCCAGGTGAGTCTTAACAACAGTCTTTGCATTGTTTTCAGGTAAATTAAAAATGAAGCCAACATTTAATATGATAATTATGCTGAGGGTACGTTGCCATCGTTCAACAGCATATAAATGAAACAGTACAGCAGATAAATGACGCATGGTAATATTGTATTGAGACCAGTTGCAGAGGTTAATACTGCACACCAAACAAGGAGATAGCCCTTGTTTAAACATACAAACTGCCATTCTTTTTAACTACCATGAAATAGCTATGTAAATTTCCAATAGAAATTACCCGCACTTGTCCGTTTCCACTGATGTGCTGAAGAGATACATCTGTTTCTGGAGTTACAATTTTCAGAAAAAAGTCGTTGTCATTAAATAACTTGAAAACATCCACACAAAAATGGACATTTTGCTTTTTTAGCTTGCCTATAAAATAGCATATGTGGGTAGTACAATTGAAAATGCCAGACATGTTTTTCCTTTACTATAGACAATTTTGTTAGTTCACATGAATTCTGAGAGATACCAGCATTTTTAGGGGAACATACCTGTACGTATTAACCCCTCTTGTGTCAGGTCATCGCTTTAATGGTCAAATCGACTAAAAACGGTCTCTGCAGCGGTCGTGAGAAATGCCAATTTACAAGACAAGAGCAGAAAATCTTAGAAAATTTATCACTGGAATGACTGGCTCGTTTTGTAAACATACGCTTCTCTTAGCCTGCAAATTGACGTCGATCAAGCAAACGTCTTGCCCATTAATCCTGACGTGGTCACGAGAAATATCCGCCGGTTTGCAGGGCAACAAAAAGCTATTTATCTCAATTACAGAGGACATTTGACAAAAAGACATCGTCTTCTCCTGACTTGTAAATGGGCATTCAAGAAGCAAAAATTTCATTAAGTAATTTATCTAGGGCCGAAACATATAGAATATTTAAATCAGAAATCTGTTTAGAGCCATATTTATTAGAATTAAATGAAGCTAGTAGAAGAACTCTTACGAAACTTAGGACTGACAATCACCGCTTACCAATTGAAACAGGCCACTGGACAGGAATAGCAAAAATCAACAGAACATGTAGAGTAATAAATTGAATTGAATTGAATTGAGACGATGCTCAGTGGTGACCTCGTACGTGCCATGTAAAGCAGCAATCAGGTCGATGTTCCCAGGTCAGAGAGATGTCAAGGTTTGCTGTCTTATTTTTTATGTAAAAAATGTATATTCATATTTCAGACCCGCAACTCGTATGTTCTTAATGATGTATCAGGTTATGATAGTCGTCATATAATGAGCCACGCATTGACCGTATGCGTCTTAACTCTTTCACGACGAAGCCGGACCAAACCGGGGGATGCCCATTTGTAGACTAGAAGAGTATTTTTGAAAATTTACCACTGGAATGACTGGTTCGATTATCGAGCCAGTCATTCTAGCGGTAAATTTTCAAAAAAATAGTCTTTTCTTGTCCTGTAAATCTACATTCAATAAGCACATATTTTACGTTTCTTGAACAAATTAGACATTAGACGGTTACATTTATCGACCACTTTTAGTTCTACATACGTGTATTTTTTCAGGAAAGTATTCGCATATTTTAATTTTATAATATAGCTGTCTATTCAGCAGTTGTTTACATGGGAAGTACAGTCAATAATGATCTAAAGTACAGCTTTATATAAAGGCCACCTATGTATAGAGTCCGGTTTTATGGGCTCCCAAAAACAAGTGATATAATACATTTTACCCTTCGTAGAGAGAGAGAGAGAGAGAGAGAGAGAGAGAGAGCACGTCTTTATAAAGAGTAAATGCCTCTAGTCCTCAGGGTGGTCTTTATCGACAGGGTTGACTGTACATGACATGACCCACATATTCGCTTTATCAAACTGGTTATCACTAGATCGTTTTATCAAAAGCGCAGGACTTCAGTTAGCATTAGCAAGACGCTCGTATATAGTTGTTGGCTTGTACAATATAGGTGGATAAAATTGAGAATTGAATATGAAAACGAGGTAAATAATTACTGAAACCTGTCAGTGAAGGTTATAATCATCTGACATAAGCAGACGTATGATATCGCCAGTCAATCGATGAGAGAGTCTTCTAAGTGTGTAATCGGTGTTTTTCTGAATATTCTTTCACGGAATTACCTTACATATCGACACTTGATTGTGGGCACGTTCTGTTGACAGTTATATAACCCAATTTATAGATGATCTATCCGCGCTATTTATGACACATAGGTCTTCACACTGTGGTCGAGTTGGAACGCAATATCAGCAGTGATCGATGACGTGTAGAAAATTGGTCTGTTAGACCCGTTCAATAAAGTAAGATATAACACACACACACACACACACACACACACACACACACACACACAATAATATATATTATTTGTTGATTAATTTCGGATTAACGTTGAACAGTTGTCACTGCTATTTTGTCTCATTCGCACGAGTGCGTGCGTGCGTGCGTGTGACGTCATACAGGTACCGATACAACAAGGCTTTATTATGTAATAACTATCACACGGAATATGTTGGCAGCAACATCTTCCAGCTAAATTAGTTTCAAAATTTTCAACAGCAAACTACATTGCGCTTCTGATTGAGCGCAAATACCTAGGTAGACGGGGTAGCGTTTTCTGATTGGTTGGAAAATAGGCCTCAATCATGGCCGCTTTCGTATACTGGAGAAATTGATCAACAATGGAGGAATCCGATTTTAGCTACGCCCCGCTCATTTTTAGCTAAGCTCCATCCACACTTCGCCGGTGTTTGAGTGATTGATCCATTCACTCCCTGGCTATCAAGTTCCAGAAAACTAGTAAGATGTTGAACATTTTGAAACTAATTTGACTGGGTGCTGTTGCTGCTTATGTCAGCAACAGCGCCCAGTCAAATTAGTTTCAAAATATTCAACAGCATGTTTATTAAACAGTAAAAGAAATTCGTACACCAACGCTTAGCCCATCACCAATTAAGCGTTCGTGACGAGGGTTAGGGTTAGGGTTAGGGTTGCGAACTTAGATACGTCATTCATGACGTAATTGATTATGACGCCGGCATACGCGTCACGTAGTTTATTATGACACCATGTGATTGACTGAGAAACTGGAATCCTCCATTAACTATTAAAGCCCTGATATCTTTCTTTGACGGCATGATAACACCTAAAAAATTTATGTGTAATTTATGTGTGACGTATTGTATCATCTGAAAAGATAGTATCAGATGAGGTGAGTTTTCCTTTAATTCTTGTCACCTGATTAAACGCATTCACGTGACGTAGAGGCTGCCGTCATAATCAATTACGTCATGACTGATGTAATTATGTCCGTCATAAACTCTTAATAGTCCGCCAAGTTGTACGAATTTTTTACTATTTAATACACATTCTGTAGAACATGTTGAAAGTAATTTGATTGGGCGCTGTTGCTGCCAATAACAGTATAGTTTTCTGGAAATTGAGATTCAGCGAGTTCAGGGTTCGATCGATACTAACACAGGCGAAGCGTGCGTGGAGCTTAGCTAGTGACGGGCAGGGCATAGCTAAAACTGGATTCATCTATTGGTCGTGACGCGTGATTTTGATGCCAAGTCGATAGTGAAACCATACACGTTTGATAGGCTGAATCCATGGATGGAGGGATCCGATCTGTCGAGTGTGATGATTGTAAGGTGTTTTTCCACTGCTTGCTTATTTTCTGTAGTAGCTCAAACAAAACTCATCAATTTAATATATTATGTATTAAATTACTTAGTTTTATTTGAGCCACTAAAACGATGGATGGTAAGCCAACGGATGAGGTATAGAAGAGTGAAGATATAGTACCCTTAAATATGGTTCTCTTAATGTTTGGGACCCCATTGGACCTCGGAGGCCCTGGGTTCCAGCCCAGTTAGCTCGTGCGTTAATACGGCGCTACCTTTCCTTGAATTTAAAATTTAAAATACCCAACTAGAAGACAATCCAGAGGGCCGGAGGGCTGAGGATCAGGAGGGCTTCCCCGGCTAGTCTACCGGTGGCCAGTGACCCAATTCCATACCGTACCAAACCTTTATATTAGACACGATCTAACTACGAATACTTAGGATGAATTGTAAACCGCCATAAAAGTACGCTGTACAATTCTTTGTAACTAATTGAACTGGAAGCTGTTGTTGGAGGCAGTCGGCTAGTAACACGATGTTCAACTGGTATTGCTGATTATACTTCTTCGAATGAATATTCCTAATTTGCTAAAATAACTAGGCTGTAGGTAGCACATGGCCACATACACAAAGTATAAGAATAAATGGCTTGCTAGATTTGCTGCGACGCAGGCCCCCAACCACAACAAGAAATTTTGTATTTTTAGCCATCATTTGATGATTTCTGATCCATATTTGGAGATCTACAAAGGAGAGACTTTGCAATACATTAATTACACGTGTACCTGTATGAAAACGGCTACATTTCTCATAATAGATATAACATGCCATAATACCCAGGGGCAATTGCAATTGCAAATATGTCTACGTTTATAACAAAGCCAGTCACAATATATATATATATATATATATATATATATATATATATATATATATATATATATATATATATATATATATATATATATATATATATATATATAACAATAGTCGTTGCGTCATCTTACACAGACAGGCCTCTTAAAGTTATAGCAAGAGTGCAAGACACTAAGGTATGGAAGGCCGAGGAATTCTGTCTCAGACTCTCTAAAAAAATAATTCTCTTCACGTTTTTTAGTTTTGACCTCAATTTCAATTTTATTTAGTTACAAACCCAGATGACATATATGGCCAACAAAAATTTACAATATTTATAGAGTACTTGAAATATTAACATTCATAAAATCGGAGGGCCATTTGAATGTCTGTGTCTTCCCGGCGTTGCGGTTATTGCTACGCCACTGGATTTGGCCACACCAGTCTGAGATATATGCGTGTAAGTTGAAGTCACGCAGGGGCCCCAAAACTAAGAAGAAAGGTTTTGTGTCACTTTTTGGGGCTCCTTGCAAATTTGGGGGCCCTCTGCAAATACACTTGTTGAACTGCCTTATGTTCGGCCATGACTACTACTACTACTACTACTACTACTACTACTACTACTACTACTACTACTACTACTACTACTACTACGGAAAAAGCTTAAATTATATTCGTTCAGTTCGCACGCAGTTAACTGAAATACAAATTTTTCGTTTCGCTTGTATTGTTAGCACGCAAGCAGTGGAAAACACCGTTAGATGAATTTACAGTTTAATAAGCATTCTGTGGAATATTTTGAACCTGTTTAACTGAGAGACTTTGCTGCCGTAGACACAGCTAGAAATTGATCTGTACATGCATATATGACTTCAGCTGTTTACAAAAACGCATAGGCCATACTTACGGTTAGCTAGTTGCTATCTTTACATTGCCCCCCCCCCCCCCCCACCACCACCAACCCCTCTATATACATGATGCGCGCGAAATACGTTCTATCTATGTAAATGTATATTTGTCTATATAGTCCATATGTAAAGCATTCATAAATAGACCTACTTAAAGCAATACTTGCGCGAAATTATCGACCAGTCGTTATAGATCGGATAATCCTACCTGTCGCAACTAAAGTCCGCTTGGAAAGGATAAAGTAATAATTTCATATTTCGTTTTAATATTATAAAATCTACGCTCATTCTAGCGCCTTGAAGCTTCAAATTATAAATTTGAAACCTGTACGAATTGCATGTTTTTGATGAATTTACAATATAATAAACATTCTGTTGAATATTTTGAAACTAATTTGATTGGGACCATAGGAAGCACCAGTCAAATTAGTTTCACAATAGTCAACAGGTTAGCTGTATAGCTACTTTGAAATTTAGATGTTGGGAATTCAGGTTTTGAAAGTTTCAAAATCGATTTCCACACGCGTAAAAAGGGCTCAAAGCTTAACCGGAAATGGACGGCGCCCTAGGTTATCCCCAGCGCTATGAATCGTCATACGTTTAAGACTGGAAATGTTCAATGTAGAAATTCTAACCAATAAAGAAAATGAAATGAAAGAAACAAATAGGAACAAATGAGAACCGTCTGATCCAGAACCCTCTGTTGACCTTGGTAGTTAGAATTCAAATACTTCTTTGAGTGAATTAGTCCATTGTATATCGCCAGAAGCAGACACGTCATTTGTTAGTTGATGTCGCAATAAAAATGACGTAGTTCCGTCAGGTACGTGGAAAAGTCCGTGATGAAAGTGTCCAAATTTACAATTTCGGTTGAATGTTTTGAAACTAAGTTGATTAGGAGTTGTTGCTGCCATAGCAACGGCTCCCAGTCAAATTAGTTTTAAAATATTCAACGGCTTACCTTAAAATGTAGACTTTGGGAATTCATGTTTCAAAGTTTCAAACCGCGCGTAAAAAGTGGGTGGAGCTTAGCTAGAAATGGGCGGGACATCGTTAGAAATGGATGGCTCTATTGTATCGTGCTCATGAAGTGTAGTTCCTGCGTCAGCTATACCCCGCCCATCTTTAGCTAAGCCCCACCCACACTTCGCCCGTGTTGGAATCGATTGATCCCTGAACTCCCTGACTATCAATTTACCGAAAGCTATACAGGTAAGCTGTTGAATATTTTGTTGAAACTAATTTGGCCGGGTGCTGTTGCTGCCTATGGCAACAGCGCCCAGTCAAATTAGTTTCAAAATATTCAACAGCATATTTATTAAATAGTAATGACATACACTTCGTACACAAACGCTTAGTTCGTCATCAATTAAGTGTTCGTGAAAAACCTTAATTGATTATGACGCCATCATACACGTCACGTAGTTGATTATGACGTCATATGATTGATGGATAAACGAGAATCCTCAATTGATGATTATGTTTGTGAATGTTTTACGGGCTCTGAAGTCTAATTGGCCATTAGATGTTTCTTGATAAAGGACAGAAGACAGGAACAATTTTAAAACTAGACATTAACATTTAACAAGCAACTTGCGTGTTATATTGAAACTATCATTTGCATATTTGGCGAAGTAGAAGAAACTAATCGAAGGGAATGGCATCGTATTTTGGCTCAAGCAATTTTGAAAACGAAGTTATTGGTATTAACAGGCATCGGTGGCAACATGTTCCGAATGGACCAAGTCATACATACACAATCGCAGAGCTAGGGTGCTGGTGGATGGACAATCTGGACAGAATGTATTGCTGAGACAAGGGGTGCCACAAGGCGGAGTATTATCACCAACTCTGTTCATACTCTTCATTAATGACATTGTAGCAGAGCTGCCCAATGGAATCCACGCAGCCCTCTATGCAGATGACCTCGTCCTCTGGTGCACCGAGGAGTACACAACGACTTCCACGTACAGAATGCAGCTTGCCTTGGACAGAATTACAGCTTGGGCCAATCGCTGGTGTATTACCATCAACAAAGAAAAATCATCAGCCATGCTATTCTCATTGTCCACCAAAACAAAGGTTGACAATCTGACACTGGGCGGTACTCCACTCGAGTACGAGGACCAGCAGACATACCTGTGAGTCACCTTGACAGAAGATTGACATGGAAGGAGCACATTCAGAACGCAGAGGCAAAGGCCAGAAGAAAGCTAAACATCATGAGGAAGCTGGCAGGTACAAAGTGGGGTGCCAATGAAAGGATCCTCAAGACCATCTACCTAGGTGCCGTGCGACCACACCTTGAGTATGGATCCAGCTCATGGATGACAGCAGCTAAATCTCATCAACAGAACCTCGACAGAGTACAAAACCCGACACTGCGCATCATCACTGGTGGAATGAGATCAACACCAATAGAAAAAATGGAGCAGACAGCAGGCATCCCCCCACTTAGCAAAGGAAGGGAATGCAAAGCACTGATCCAAGCTGTAAAGTTCAAATCGTTCAACAACCACCCGATGAAGATCAGGCAAGCACAGCTGTCATCAGGAAGACTTAAAAGATCAAGTTTTGTGAAAGAGACAAAAGCACTTCAAAGGAAACACCAAGAAATGTTGCCAGCACAAATAGAAGACCCAAACCACACCCTTGATCCTCCACCCTGGGAAAACAAACTAGCGAGCATAGCTATTCGCACCACAGTACCTCATCTCACAACCAAAGATGAACACAGTGATGTGAGCAAGAAAGCCCTGACCCTAGCCATGCTGGAAGAAATGTACCCTCAGGAGACAATGAATAAGGATCTATACAGATGGATCAGCCAAAGATGCAATTCGGAGCGGAGGTGCCGGACTGCACATACAGTATCCAAACGGACAACATGAGTCAGCTGCAATACCGACAGGCAAACACTGCACAAACTATAGAGCTGAAGTCGAAGCACTGGTTCATGCAGCTAATACCATCAGCAGAACAGCAGACCCTATTGAACAGATTGTCTTTTTATCTGATGCCCGCTCCGTCCTTGAGCCTATCACCAACGGTAAGCTGCCACAACTTGAAGAAGCACTACAAGCCATCAAATGCTTTCGGATAGCACTGTAGTGGATCCCCTCACACTGTGAAGTCCAAGGAAATGAGGAAGCAGACAAGATGGCAAAGGTGGGTGCAGGAGAGAATCAGACAGAAAACATGGTTACCCATACAGAGATGAAGCCTATCATCAAGTCACTCTATAGAACACCTCAATCAGAAGATGCCTACCATCATCTCTCGAGGCCAGAGCAAGTGACCATTTTTCGTCTCAGAACTGGACACAACAGACTAAACCAACACATGTACAGGCGGTTCCACCTTACGACATCGCCCGCTTGTCCTTGTGGAGAAGCAGAACAGACCACAGAGCACATACTTCAATGTTTCAGTACGTATCAGCTGCTGAGAGAAGAGATCTGGCCTTTGTCAACCTCTTTTCTTGAAAAGCTGTATGGGCCTGTGGAAGAACTGCAGAAAACCACAGATTTCATCTTGAGAACGGCTCTCCAAGTGTGATACCAGCGATCGAAAAGAAGAAGAAGAAGAAGAAGAAGAAGAAGAAAAAGAAGAAGAAGAAGAAGGTATTATGTGACTCTATTGTACAAAAATATTTCAAAATGTACTAACCGTACAGTAATTCTTGCAGGGTTAATTTATATATGCAATTCTAGTTGTGCTAGGCTGTACGTTGCTTTTTACGTTTTGAAAGGAACTAAGCGTTGATAGTTCATTGTTATTATAGACAAAAAAAGGGGCGAAGATGTGGAGAATGTATTCGACTGAAAATTACTAGTAAACTATTGACGGTATCATTAAAGGAAAACTCACCTTATCCTATACTAGAATTTACCACCCATAATCCATCCCGGACATTTGAGCTTTTTATCATGCCGACAATGAAAGATATTCAGACTTTAGTAGCTAAATGTTGATATATTTCTACAGCCTATGATGGCTGTCATCATTTACTTTTCAACCAATCAGAAAAAACCCAGCGTATCTGCCTCGGTATATATACGCTCGGTCATAGAGTGCCGTCTATTAGTCCGTGAGCTAGAGGGGCACACTTGGATACCCCCACTAATTGACGAAACCATATTTTTCTAACAGCTTTCGACGTCCTCTTTAAGATTATGTATGCTAAAATGTGATAAACTGGGACTCAATATGATTTTTGATGGGTTACATTACAGTTAATACCCACAGTGAAGCAGACCATATTAAGGGGTCCGTATAAAAAAAAAATCGGCATATCTTTTGATAGAATTGCTGTAGATTGCTAATCGATCACTCAAAATATTGCTTATAGTATCGTCGACTATTGTATATCATTTACATGCAAATCAGTTTCATAATGATGTCGGCAGAGGTCAAAAGGTCACAAATCTTCGCCACAGCTTAAACTCTAGCAACTGTATGTTGCTATCACTGACCAAGCACCGGGAAAGAAACATTCTAGTTTTAACAGCTTAAGATTGATTGCAAGGCAAAATTTGACAAATATAATGAGTAAAGGTTTACTTATTTAATAGAATATTGTTACTATGACAACTGACAGAATAGCCGATTTTTGAGAATCGATGAAAAATGCAATCATTGTAAACTAATTAAGTAGATTTTAATAGAATCGTTGTCGATTGGTAATCGACCACTCAAAATGTTGTTTATAGTATCATCAACGATTGCATATGATTTACATGCAAATCAGTTTCATAATGAGGTCGGCAGAGGTCAAAAGGTCACAAATCTTCGCCACAGCTTAAAATCTTGAAGCTATACGTTGCTATCACTGACCAAGCACTGGTAAAGGAACATTCTAGTTTTAACAGCTTAAGATTGATTAAAAGGCACCATTTTAGAAATATAATGAGTAAAGGTTTCCTCATTTAATAGAATATTGTTACTATGACAACTGACAGCATAGCCAATTTTTGAGAATCGATGAAAAATGTAATCATTGTAAACTACGCTTGAAATGAGCATATCATCAAATCGAAATTGTGTAGAGCAATAAAAGAACATTCAAATTGTTTTTATTGTTGCTTGTTTTACCCACCGACTATAAATCCACTAACTATATTTGAACTCCTCTTAATTAGTCACTTTCACTATTATCTGCCGAGTCTTCTCCTTCATTTTCGCTATCTTCGTTAGTGGAACTGTATTCCTGCTCATTCTCTTCCGTTACACATAGAATATCAGCCAACATAGATGGCAGTATGTTACCATCACACTACTTTGGCTCGAGTCTCTGTTCACTCCATACAGTCCAGTCTTTATTTTCAGTGGGTTCAGGGATGTATGGCTTCGGTACGTGGGATCGCTTCCAAATAGCTACGTGATCGTTAACCCTCTTTATGTGCTCGCGGAGGCAAACTCTCAGGGGAGGTAAGATGGATAAGTCAAAGTTTTTCTTGGGATTGATCTTTTTCTCTGCATCACTATACTTTGCCATTAACATTACGAAACGAGGTGTGTCAACATTTGTTATGGGCGTAATCTTGTACATTCGGCAGGTGAAATCCTCTAATTGAAGAAAGAAATCCTCTGTGATGTCCCATGACTCCCTAATGGTCTGAAAAGCCTTCTGATACTTGGTTGCTTCTGTAGGAGTCTGATGGGTTTTATTTTGCCTATTCCTCTGAATGAACTCGTTGTATCACATTTCGTGAATACATGAATACCAAAAAGGACAGAACAGTAAAGCTGCGTAAATTCTTAGCCAATTTTGAAATGTCCAATAGCTTTCTATTGTTTCCAGAACCAGTATCAAATAATATGTTTGTCTTCATAGCAATGACCATCCTATTAAATAGATTTGAACTAAATGTATCGCTTCCCCATACTTTCAGAATCAGTTGTAATAGTTGCTGTTTGTTTTCGTTATTACTGAGGAATTCCTTCCAATTTTCAGGTCTTTGTATTTTCACCCTTGATTATACGTTTCTCTCCAGAGCCTATGCCTATTCTTTCCATTGATTTGATAACATTTTCCTTGTACATGTCCGCAATGAATATTACATTGGATTTCCAATTTCTGTACCAATATCAAACAATTTCTGGCTTATCTGCTTGAATGTTCGCGGCATCTTTTTCATACAATAGAAAGTGGTGTTTCCATCTTCAATGTTCAGTGTTTTGTGATCAGATGGTGCGTCTGCATTTAATATTCCCTCGTTAAGTTGTTAAACCCTTTACTTTTGTCTGTTTTGAACAGGTACCCATCAGCTGTGCCAATTGATGATGGTACCGGCATAAGTGGATAATGTAACAGTTCTGCAATATCAAGCTTCTCTGGCGTATTCTATGATAGCACCAATAACTGGAAGGCAATATTTCCTTGTTGTCTGTATTCTATTTCACGATTCATTGATGTTTTCACAGAAGCATTCTTCGTCATGTTAGAAAACGTATTCAATTGTTGCTTTTATTTGATTCAAATAAATCTGTATTCCTTTCAGGTCTCTCCATTATAAAAGTCTCGCTGCCCAGTTTCCCAATTGACTCGGCAACCATGATATCAGTTTGGATATGGGTAGGTGCAGGAGCACCAGACCCAATACGGAACAGCTTATCATTATAATCGAGACTGAACGGATTCATGAAGTTTTCTACGGTCTCCATTACATTTAGAGTGGCTGCCTCACTTTTGCGTACCTGTGAAGGACGGACATCCCAATGTCTATTGTTCCCGTTTGTCTCGTCTGTAATATCTGCCATTTGGAGCATTGTTTCCACATACCTTGCTCCTTCATGTACCGTCTTTCCCCAGCGTCAATGTGAATCGTAGTTATTTAAGTTACCAGATACGCCAGCTGCGCTTCCTCCTGCTCATGCATGCGATTTTGCGTGCTTTATAAATGTGGCCTCTGTCGATCTCATTATGAAACTGATTTGCATGTAAACGATATGCAATAGTAGACGATACCATAAGCATTATGGCATCTACATCGATTCTATCAAAAGATATCTCAATTTTTGTTATCCATACCCCTTAATATGGTCTGCTTCACTGTGGGTATTAACTCTAATATAACCCATCAACAACTATATTGAGTCCCAGTTTATCACACGTTAACATACATAATCCTAAAGAGGACATCGAACGCTGTTAGAAAAATATAGTTTCGTCAATTAGTTTCGGGGGTTGGGGTGGTATGCAGGTGGGCCCCTCCAGCCCACGGACTATATAGCGTGACAATGTGGTATAAATGCATCAATAAAGGTAAGCTGTTGGATATTTTGAAACTAATTTGACTGGAAGATGTCGCTGCCATTCAATAACTTGATTATTACATAATAAAGAATGTAGTGCATTTGCACTTACATGACATCACACACCATCGATTGAGGAGGCAAAATGGTGGCGCTTACTGTTCAACATTTACGCGATATTATATAGCAGATAATTGTGATACAGATAAAGGATTGTGAGTATGTGACATGATATGAATGCTATAGAATCTATCAACAATAATCTATCGGTACAATACAACATTTGAATGAGATTAGCATCCCTTTAAACTAATTCAGGAGGTTATGCGCAAGATACCCCTCTTTCCATTGGTATCACTCATAATGGACCTTTCCATCTCTAGCTAAGAGTGTTGGGATCGATCGATCTCTGAAAACCTAGTTATCAATTTCCAAAAAACCACACGGGTAAGCTGTTGAATATTTTAAAACTAATTTGATGGGTGCTGTTGCTGCCTAAGGCAACAACAGCGCCCAGTAAAATTAGTTTCAAAATATTCAACAGCATGTTTATTCAATAGCAAAGAATTACAGACATACACTTCATACAACTTGTCGGACTGTTTGAGATTTGATGACGGTCTATATGGAACCCTTTGTGACGTAATGATTGTGACATCATCATATATGCGCTGAGCTGATTATGACGTCATACTAGGTCAAATGATGGATGGATACTCTGGAAAGATGAATTACATGCAATGGACTTAACATTTCGACCTCGTGCAACATTTTTGGCCATGAACTCTGTGGTTATAGTCATATTCGTGAACTCAGCATGTAAATGAGTATGTAAAGGAATTGAAATTTACGTTTTTAATTTCAGCGCAGTACACTAAAATGACACAGGGAAACCCCTAAAGAAACCCACAAATATGGACAATCAACAATTTCAGATGAAGTCTGAAACCGACGTGAAGCGATCAACAAAGAGTCTTCCACCGCCTCCAGAGTATCTTCCACCATGTCGTGTGTGTGGCAACGCAGCCACAGGTTTTCATTATGGAGCGAATACATGTGGAGCTTGTAAGGTAGGCTGTATTCTCTTGTGCAATCTCTCCATTCTCGTTCTTTCTCTCCTCTCGACGCCCTTTCTTTGTTTCTCTCTTTCTTTCTTTCATTCTCTCTCTCACTCTCGCTCTCTCTCTCTCTCTCTCTCTCTCTCT
Source organism: Chaetoderma sp. LZ-2023a (assembly GCA_034401795.1). Taxonomy (NCBI): domain Eukaryota; kingdom Metazoa; phylum Mollusca; class Caudofoveata; order Chaetodermatida; family Chaetodermatidae; genus Chaetoderma; species Chaetoderma sp. LZ-2023a. The sequence goes on along the minus strand of CM067369.1, from coordinate 153,772,137 downwards.
CTCTCTCTCTCTCTCTCTCTCTCTCTCTCTCTCTCTCTCTCTCTCTCTCTCTCTCTCCCTCTCTCTCTCAAGCTTGACATTCATCAACATTTGTGGACTATTAGCAATATAAGAATGAAGTATACCAAAGTTATAGTCAGTGTTCAAAATTGACAGTCTTTGGCAGTGTTTCAGTGATCGCCACTATCTAAAACATTCTCTGAACACGGCATTATTCATAATTCACCTTATCTGAGTTTATTATGACGAATTGTGTACAAAACGCTGCTATTGCATTTCGCGTATGTTTCATCTCTGCCGTTATGACGGCCTCGTCCGTAAGAACTGGAGATTTGTCGATCACCGCTGAATTCGGGTATTTCTAAACTTGGAAGTTGCCTCACTCTAAGCTCATAGCTGTACTGTATTTATGCAGTACTGGTACGTACATCCTGAGACTCATAGCAGTTTTTTTCTTGGGAGTATTCTGGATATCCTTTCAATCTACCTACTAAATTCAGTGAGGAACCATCACTACAGTTGTATTCTATATCTTGTGTTTATAAGGTGACATTTCAGTGAATCCTAAGATCAGCTTTGCAATGCACCACACCGTTCAGCATCTGCAGGAAAGGTCGATTTGCTTCAGTAAGACATTTGCATGAAGGACGCCCCTCGACCACCGCAGATATCACGTGTCTGGGTATACTGTAGTGTGCATAGTAATACTGACACTATTCTATTGTATCTGTGTAGTAAGGCTCGCAGCGCCATAACCGAAACAGCAGTCTACGCCCTGACGGTGTTGACTTGTTGTTATACTGTTACTGATTGTGTAGAAATTTGTCACTGCCAATTTTATGATATATATCGGTTTCAGTAGGGCCTACATCTAATGACCGCGTAGTGATTCGGTAGCTCTGCTACTGATTCTTACTTCGACTAATTAAAGAGCAGCCACAGTAATGTTTGTTAAACTACATCTCAGCCCTTACCGCAACTCAGGTCGTACTGCTTCAGTGATCCTGGGCAGTGCTTGAATTGCTCTGGCAGCACTGCACTAACGTCCTATTGCACATTAAGACACAAATAAACAACATTCCATGTATACAAGGCTATGAGGCACGCTCCATAAAACCTTCCTGCAAATCCACATGCAATAGAACTCACCACACAGCAGCATCTATATTGTGGCGTTTGACATCAAAAGCCACCTCCTCACAGATATGCTTTGACACTACCGCAGTGCCGAGCCTTCACCGGCACCATAGCTTGATCACTGAAGCGACGAGCTAATTAGATCACTTAGCGATAAAGTGTAAAGAGAATCACCATACGCGTCATTACTGAGGCGCGGCTAGACTATATTCTGTAATGACTATTTTGTCTGTAATGGACAGCCTCCTAACATTGTGCGAGAGATCACTGTAGCACTTGTCTTGTACAGTGTGAAGTGGAGTGATAGGAAAATCTCCCTGTTCTCTTTTTGCGTAAGCGATTTGAATCACCGAAAAGTGTGATAAAACGAAAGGAATAGTGCCATAGCGAATTAATGAATAGCACCATACCCTAGACTTGCCACACGAGCCACAGCATATGCCACCAAAGCACCTGCGTTGGTAGCTCTGTTATGGATTCTTTCCTGATGGGATGGAAACTCTTATTATATGGAGAAATCTGGTGACTTCGGCTCATTGCACCGAACGTTAATCACATGGTCCCATATTTGTTGGCACAGTAGACAATCCAGTAGACAATCCGATCAGGTGCAACAAACTTGGTAACGACTTCCCAGCTAGATCCAGCCTTCATTTGACACTAGTGCGAAGTGTAGACACGCAGTCATAACCGGTTATGGTGGTGAGCTACGTGCCGGCGCACCAGTCTATCTGATGGATGGAAGTTGCATGATTCACGGGGTCCATATCTGTTTTTCACAATAGAGAAGCCGGAGATATTGACAATCTTGGTGCCATTGACCTAGCCCTTGCGCATCCAGTAGAATTAATTAGGATGAATGATATAGAAATATGCCAGTAGCCATTGTCTTACCGAGGAGGAATGCCCATGCACAGGTAGCTATTAACACGTGTGTAGGTACCCGGAAATACTGAGAATCAAGATGACTTTGTCAGGGAATGAGAACGAGAAGGCGGATAAACACCACTCCGAATAAAATTCGATCTAGGTAAAAATTCTCTTGGTGCTGAAGAATGTGCCAGAATATAAATTAGCTACCTATCAGAAGCGATAGAATGGAATGGCAGGCTGAATATGAATTGTTGCAAGTCATCCGGAGTCTGGGCAATATTCATGGACAGAGTAACTCGTGATTAGGGACACTGGAGGTATTGTGCATAAGGGGAGGAGTTATGTATCGTATCGCATGCATTAAAATGTTAGGCAGCATTAGTGAAGTGCGAAGATAAGCTACTGCAGTCACTTTGAAAGCATGCCCCCAGGCCACCTGGAGAGCATCCTACCATATGGCGGGTTCTGTTGAGGTTTCTGTTGACACGTTTCCGTCCTCAATAGGTTCGACTGCAATGGAACCACGGAAATTAGAATTAGAGGAGTAATTCTGCAGTGAAGGACAGGTACCTGTCTGTGTCAGTCTGTAAATGTAAAAACCATGATGCTATGTTTCGTAGTAGATGAACAACATAGTTTACATGCTGGGGTCATCGAAGGCGCCTGGGCATGAAATGACAGGACAATGATGGTAACACCAGAAAGGGATACTGAGCCAAGCGTGTGAACAAAGAATCACCTTCAATGATAGTGTCATCAGATAGGTGCCATTTGTTGACACATTAAAGCTATTAACCAGCTGATATCATCATGGTTTCTCATGCTAACATGCTAAAATAGTATCCCAATACAACAACCAATAATTGATGGCCTGGTATCTATTTTAGAGCTAATTTCAAGATTCTTAAGTAAATTAATAAATAGGTCCAACTCTTTTAAGACGCAAGATAATTTATTTTCATATACGTAAAGTTTTCAAGATGCCTGCGTGGCAGCCATACCATATTCAATAGGGGAATGCATTGTGTTTGTGGGGGGAGGGGGGGGGGGGGGGGTGGTGGGGTGGGGTGGGGGGGGGGTGTCCTACCAATAACACAGTTCACTTCCACACTTTTGCATTAATTGGTCAATGATACAGAGAGGTATTTCATGGAAACAAGTATATATATATATATATATATATATATATATATATGTGTGTGTGTGTGTGTGTGTGTGTGGATTATTAGTTATGATCGATCCTGCTTCACACTTCGTCTCCGTTATTCAAAACACTCTTGAAATTTAATTTGAGTGCAAGTTGATGGCATCGCAGAGTTCAATATATTTCTGTCGAATTGGTACCAATACATCAGTTAACAATTCAGATATTTATTACCTAATTTGTCATAGTAAGGTCATAGAACAGAACACCGAACAATATGCGCTAAGGCTATTGAATTCATCTTTCCAGTGTATCCATCCATCATCGGACCTCGCATGACGTCATAGTCAGCTCAGCGCGTGTATGATGACGTCACAATCATTACGTCACAAAGGGGGTCCAGTCATCAAATCTCAATGAGTCCGACACGTTGTATAAATTGTATGTCTTTGTAATTCTTTGCTATTTAATAAACATGCTGTTGAATATTTTGAAACTAATTTGACTGGGCGCTGTTGCTGCCTTAAGCAGCAACAACATCTAGTCAAATTAGTTTCAAAATATTCAACAGCTTACATGTGTACTTTTTTGGAAATTGATAGTCAGTGTGTTCTGAGATCGATCGATCCCAACACGAGCGAGGTGGTGGGTGGAGCTTAGCTAGAGATGGGCGGGGCATAGCTAGAGATGGGTGGAGCTTAGCTAGAGATGGGCGGGGCATAGCTAAATCTGGAAAGGTCCATTAATATCATTTTGCTTTTCAGTTTTCTGTGCTATGAACCCATTGTGACGAATAATGTAATGTATCGTTGTTTCGTTTGCAGAATAGTTATTATCTTAACTCTATGTGTGATCGACCCACTTATATCTCCTTAAAAATCCCAGAGGGGAATATGTCACATTGGTCAACTACATTTACTAAAATTACTGGACACCATCCCGTGCGGTGTTGTGAAACACCTGACTCCAGAGGGTGGAAATGACGACTCAGGATTCTTGACACCTTTGGACTTTGATGTCGAGGAAAAGTTACAGACACATGGAATCATCTATGATTGTACAGTTATCACAAAAATTTAAGAAGAATAACAACCATGACCTTTTGAAAGGACCCTTTCGAAGTATCAAGTCCATTCTAACTTGTGTGTGAGTTGACTAGAGTCACCCGGGACGATCGGTGAGGGAATATGTAATTCCACTTTAGGAGGTGAGATAACTTGATGACGGGCAGACGGGTATGATGTTAGGGGTTGCGTCTAAGGGATCGACTCTCCTGAATTAATGCTTGATAACCATTTCTGTAATCCCAACGAAAAATCAGATGTCAAAATCAGGCATTTAAATCATTGAATTCCAGCTATGCAAGTAGTTTATTATAATATACATAACATAAAGAGGGAGGAAGGATTGGACAGTGCAATTTCAAACCAATTACTTTAAACCCACTTGTGTCAACAGCCCCTCAAAGCGCTCACAATACTACAATATCAATTAATCATTTTAACGGTCAACATTGTTCAAGTTATTTTAATTTTAGAAGACTATTTTTTAAATAAATTTACCACTGGAATTCTGGTCGGCCTGACCATCAAAAGGGTAACGTTAAAGAAGATTTAAGTTTTTGCTTATCCAGTGTCCATTTGAAAGCCAATATAAGAGTAATTTTCCACTGTAATGACTGGCTCGGGTATATATTAAAAAATACTCTTCTCTTAGCCTGCCAATAGACATGCCTCAAGACCACTACGCAGCAGATTTTGGTTGGTCTGAACGAGAGGTTTTGAAGTTTGAAGGGCTAAGTTACCACACGAGAGGGGTTAAGTCTATGATAATATAAGTATTAATAAAACTCTACCTCACGAATACTAATAGTTCCTTATTGAGCTTATCGAGATCACGGTGTGGTTTGTGAAGGAAACAATGGAGGGGAGATAGGAAGCGACCTTACCAACAGCTTATACTATATCTCAACAGGTGATAACTATCTCTAGACGAGAGTACCCTATGTTCTAGTAAATGCAGAGGATCGTTATTAAAATGATCTCTATTTTACTAATACCAATGTGACATTTCTAATATTTATATACATAATCCCTTTGTTGCTGTTTGTTAAGTAGTTCCAGTTGATTTTCCAATGCGCATTAGATTTTCTCCATATGTTTCTCAATCCACCTTTCCAGAGTATCCATCTATTAATCTGACGCCATATGACGTCACAATCAGCTAAGTGGCATGTATGATGATGTCATAATGATTACGTCATAAATGATTCTATTTGCCCAGCCTTTAACTTTTAATAGTCCGACACGTTGTATGAATTGTATGTCTGTACTATTTAATAAACATGATGTTGAATATCTTGAAACTAAATTGACTGGATGCTGGTGCTGTCATAGGCAGCAACAGTTCCCAATCAAATTAGTTCCAAAATATGCAACATCTTACCTTCATAGTTTTCTGGAAATTGATACCCGCATAGTTTTCTGGAAATTGAGAGTCAGAGAGTTCAGAGATCGATCGATCCCAACACGAGCGATGTGTGGGAGGAGCTTATCTAGAGATGGGCGGGGCATAGCTAAAATGGAAAGGTCAATAGTTATGCCCATCAAGGAATGACCTTATTTTCTGAAAAGTATGTGTCCACTTTAATATGTCATCTCTTTTCCTGAAAATCACTTTATACACACTATTTATCTTTGGCAGATGTTTAGTATTCTGATCATGACACTGTTACATTCGATCTCTCCAGGTCCGTAATCCATGTTGAAATCCTGATCTTCTATGAACTGTTTTGCAATACATGTGCCAATTTGTCGAATACCAACTCTGGTAAACGCGACCATTATTTTGGGCATGCCTTTTTTAAACCTTGTTTTCCCAATCTATATGACCTCAAATATTTTAAATAGTATTCAGTTACTAATATTAAATCTTTATTGATAAATTAACATTACAGAATCTTAGCAAAGGTCTGCTACTCGAAACTGTCTTTATGTTGATAAAACATTTTTCTTGTGTTTTCTGTCAGCCGAACTTATTCTCATTTTGGATGAGCTAAACCCTCTGTCAACGCTACTACATATCACTCTAGCCAATAGACCTTTCCACTGTATCCCTCTATAAAATGACGTCTTAATCAACTGCGTGACTTGTATAATGACATCACAGGCAATGACGTCATTATGACGTCACGAACGCACATTTGAAGACGGACTATGCGTTGTTGTACGAATTGGATGTTTTTACTATTTAATAAATATCCTGTTGAATGTTTTGAAACTAATTTGTAGGCCCTGTTGCTGCAGTTAGTTACAAAATATTCAACAACTTACCTGTATAGTTTTCACGAAATTGATAGTCAGTGAATTCGGGGATCAATTAATCACAACACAGCGAAATGTGGGTAGAGCTTAGCCAGAGGTGGGCGTGGCATAACTAAAACCGGAAAGGTCTATTGCTTATGCCTAATAGCCAAATTCGTGTCCGTTTGTCATTTGTACGAGGTATATTTGACTACTGTTTTGCCGATTTCTTCATTTAGCCTAATATAAACTTCTAAAATGGTATTACAAATATATTTGCTTTTTAATTTTTTAGTATCATATTTCTCTTTGCTCAGAATGGTGTGTTTTTCTGTAGATTTCCAGGACTGTTTTTACTCTGATTCTACATGTTAAAATGTCATCGACACAGCCAGTGGCGCCATCTGCTGACCGGTGAAATTGTCTTCTCTTGGAATACCTAATCGCTCTTGTGTCATCTTAACCCTTTAATGGTCAAGTTGGTCAACATGACCTCTGCGGTGATCTTGAGAAATGTCCATTTGCAGGCTAAGAGAAGAATATTTTTGAAAATGTATCACCCATCGGTAACCGAGCCAGTCATTTCAGTGGTAAATTTTCAAATATACTATTCTTGGTCTGCAATTGGACACTGGCTATGCGGAAATCTGAATTTTCTTGGCCATTACGCTTTTGATGAATATGCATTTGAAGGATAAACAGAAATCTGTTGGTTTTTTTTGTAAATTTTCGTTATAAATTTACAAAAATACTCTTTTTGGCTGCAAAGATTTTAATTTCCTTGAAAGGTATTGGCAATTAAATGGTTAATTGAAATAAATGGTATTTTGAGCGCTTTAATGCGTTGTTGACACAAGAAGGGTTAAGCTTCGATTATGCCAAATAGTATTCTTAAAAATCAGCATCTATCAAATACTTGTAGCACGGATCATCGACCGGACAGGTACGAACCGTCCCAACTGGGTACGGGACGACCGCTCCGGGTACGTTCCAAGCACGTCCCCTAAGTAGGATAGTACGCGTGTATAAAGCCCTATGAGAGAGGTTTCGTTAAAACGTAAGAATGCATAGAGCGCATGCGCGCGCGTCAGAGCTTCCCTGGCAACACGTGTCAGTATTGGGAGAGAGTGTATGCTTATAGTGTACCGAGTTGGTACCTGTGATTTCTTCAAATCACAGTATTCTCGTCGTTCTTGGTACGAATCAGCACCAGAATGAAACGAGGATTTCAGAACCTTTTACCCTTTTAAAATCGGACCAGAAATGGCCGAGTTATCGTTAAAATGGCTCATTTAAATTGTTTTCAAAATATATTGCTTTGACGTCGTTTTCGCGTGTATGTATTAAATGAATGGGGAATGCGCTGTTCACGTGATCACCACATCAGCATTTCTAGCTGCACGCTGATTGGCTACTGCTCGCCCTCTAATTGGCTGGAGCGTCCTGCCTCTGACGTCACGAGTAGTATAAAAGGAGCCAGAAATCGAGAATCGAGAGCACTTCGGCGTGGAAGCCTAGAGATGGCAAGACGGCAAGATGGCAATCAGCAAGACTGCTGGACCAGCGCAGTCCAAGACGTGAGAGAACTGCTAACTGACTGTGGTACCTACAGTACAGCAGTGCCATTCGGAATTGAGATCTCCTGCGCCGGTGAGCAGTCTTGGACATCCGCGATAGCAATTTTGGACGCTCTCGGATGGCCATCCGAGGGCAACTTAATTTAATATAAGAACTCCCTTTTCCAGAACACTCACAGAGGAGTTTCTTGCAGATGGGCCTTGCGGACCCGATGTAATTCTACAGGATGTGGAGCCGAGGTGATTCTTGGTGGATAACTCGCCAGATCTTCCGGACCATGGTGGAAAGTGGTATCAGACCTCCATGCAGCATGTCGCGTGTGTTAATTAACTTTTAGACCACAGTCTGGTGGGACTCTGCTCAGTGCGTCGCAAGAGCCATGTGACGTATCCCGCACCATGTACCCAGTTTAATTTACATGCATATTTAATTACAACTGTAGCCATCCTTGCTAATGGGCAACTTTCAAACTCCCGTCGCCGGACGGAAACTTTATAACACACTTTATAACACACAAATTTATGTATCAGTTATTCTGACTGTTCTTCTTCACCATTTTGAGGCTGAGCCGCATCAACAGTTTCTTACTGTATATATTATCTTTATTTCCGTGTGCTTACAACTAACAAGCACCATAACGTCTTATGACCTGATATACTGTTAGCATTGTATTAGTTATTTATGTATATGGCAAGTAGCCATCCTAGTTATTATGGTTTGTTTATATATAAAAATTCTAGGATGCAGTATGCTAGGAAATACTATACAGCAACATTATATCCGCATCACTACTACCCCCAGCATCAATTTTACACTGAGGTCACTGATCATGCTCACCATGCTCGAACCTGACATGTGTCCGGCTAAACCTGGCTATTCTAGCTCGATAAGATAGGTTTAAGGTAGTTAGGGACAATCTCTCCATAAGAGACACAATGTGTACGCCACTTTTCCGGCTGTAGTGGATATGTAACACCACACACTGGCTAGATTGTATAAAATTGGGCAATTATCTTAGGGCCTCTTATTAATATCGAGTTCTTGTCTCTTTCTGCGCTCCTCCAGCCGCATGGCTTAATAATTGTCTAAACTCCCAATCGACACGTTGGCAGGATTCAACTCTGGGAAACTATTGGGGTTTCCGAACGGTGATAACTAAAGTGTCGATGTACATACACTCCCCAAGTATCTTCAAATACCAGTTAGTTTAGATTCCCCCGCCAATGTAGGAAGCACTGCGAACGGAAATTATATTATGTAGACCGGCCTGCAGTGCATCTCTGGGCATTTTGGAACTTAACCCTAATGACAGGTGAAATGTTAATTCCGTAACACACAAGTGATGGATGAGACGCAGATCTCTATCCAACTCGGTGTAGTGACTGGGTGAGGTCTTAGAACCCACCACGCCCTCACGGGAAGGTCACTAGTGATGGGTATCTGTCTCTTACTCCCCACCATAAATGCTATTGCGCTTTCTAAATTGCTTATGTGAACTGTAAATTGTCCTAGTAATGCTATATGTGGTTGTGGTGCAGTGGTGACTAGATCGTCATATAATTCGGGAGCTGTCGCTCTGTAACGTGTATGCACGCTGTCTTTCTGAGGAGGATGCTATGTGGGGCGACCTTCGGGAAGCTGGGCATCTTCGCCGGTTAGATGTATGTGTCTAAAGGTAGGTAGGAATCCCTGCCACTTGTGGCCAAGGTTTGGAAACGTATGTAACAACTAAAGGGTAGGTTAGACCTTAGCAGAAGGCCCACATAAATAAAGCGGCAATTACCAATTCAGTATCTTTGGACCTGCATAAGACAGTGACCTATGAATTCTTCGGAACTCATCCGACCCGTTTTCACGTAAACCAGCGTGCATCACATTAATTATGGCTTCACTAGGATTGACCACTGCACTTAGCTTTTTGTTTGAACAAAAGAGTGACCCTTTTTGCCAGCTCTTCTCCTCCGTTTCAGGGTTGAAGGTATTTTCCTGTGAGTGAGGCCCACATGAGGCACTTTCCTCTTGCAACAATAATATTTTGTATGTATTAGGGGTATAATTAGTTTATATTAAACTATTCGAGTAACCTTGTTGCGCTCCTCCCTTGCCGGGATACCTCTGTGGATTTACCTTTGGCGAGCAGCCCATGTACAAAGAACACCAGTTGGTTCTATGTACTGTATTATTCTTGCTCATTTACTATCAACCGAGTAGCATTGCTTGGATAGGTTATTACTTTTAATTATATCATCATGTCCAGACTTTTAAATTAGTAAATGGACCAACATACCGGTGACACAAACAGTTGGGATGAGACCGTGAGGTTCAATCTCGGCGGCAATGGTCGCATTGCCCCACTGGAACATCTTTGTACCTTCCGATGTCGCGAAACTGGATCCGTAACCCCGAGAAACGTAGCTAACCAGCCTTCCCACGCATCCTTACATGCGGTGCAACAGAGTGGAGCAACATCACGGACCAGCACGTACCCCCGCGAGCGAAATACTGTATTAAATCTTGTCAAGTGTGAACTTTCCTCTGTAAGTTTAATTTGCATGGGGTCTGATAAATAATCCGATGCCAAGAAGTATAATTGTTCCCCTTGTTGTTTTGATTGAAGAGTGGCACACGTTACTACTGTTTTGAAAAAGTAAATAATAACCATGCACAATCTGTAGGCGTGGTCACGGTTGAAAGACTAATATAGAAAATTCCTCTTACGGTTCCTATGGGATATTTATTAAATGTGTATTTCGTGAAAAGCATTTTACAGATTCCTAAGAAAGCACTAGCAATGTGGAATCTCACTCAACTCTATATTCTACAAGTTTGGTATTGATTGGAGAAAAACGGGAAAAGTAGCGTCCCAGATCGTCATCAGTAAAATAAACATTCGATAAGAGAACGACTGCGTTATATATTAATTAGTTAATGATTATTTGATCTTTTCCTGTAGGCATTTTTCTTCCGAAGTTTGAATCGGAACAGCGTGTATCGGTGCAGCTCCGGGTCAGATACATGTGAAGTACACTGCAGTATCCGGTTGATATGCTGTTACTGCCGCTATCAGAAGTGCTTGGAAGTTGGCATGTGCAAAGAGGGTAATGTTGTTTATCATAGAAATAATTTTATTTGGAGGCACACTTAGACACATTGATACATGAATCTATATAAACACGCAATATTTTAATTAGCTATCGTTTTGTTTATCCAGAAATCATAACGACAAATGTCCATATGGTGTCCATTAATCAACAAAACACCAGCCTCCCACGCCAATATGTCATCCGGCACATTGAAATGTGTGGAATGTTAAAGATGCTAACTTCAACATAAATATTATACCGTGCTTATCTGACTCTAACGCCATTACTCTCTCCTATCATAACATCTCCTATCATACTCTCTCCTATCATGCCATATCCTACCATACCCTCTCCTACCATACCGCCATACAGGGCGGAACCTAAAACAGTGCAATACGTTCACTTCTATAGGGTCCACTAATTTCCAGGGCCCCAAAACATAGCACACACAATTCCTGTCCTAACATTGTGCCCCCTGCATAACTTTGAGTTACACTCATCTAGAGACCACATCTATAAGACTGAATGTGATCAAATTCCACAGCACTCTATGCTCAGGGGTCCAAGGGGCCAAAGCGCTTGAAACGGCACTCTAGCAGCAGTTCCAATGACCCTAGCTAAAATTTCAGGAACTTTGCATAATGCCCCTGAGTCCTAGGTTCACACCGCCTATCATACCATCTCCTATCATAACCCTCTCATATCATAGCCACTCCTACTGTGTCTTCTCATGTCCTACCCACTCAGTGCATACCCACATCATAATATGACATATCATATGGTTTGGTGTTGAAATTCTGTGATTGTTGATTTTGCATTGCCCTAGGACGTGCAATTCATTTAGCACGCTCTGCAATTCCCTCTCATACCGGAACGTAGTCTAGCATAACGTATTCTATGCTGCTGTGCCCAACACACGATTGCCATGCCCTACTCTACACTACCCACATAAACTAACAATCTCTAGCCGTAACATACCGGACCATACAAGATGAGGACTCTGTCGTATTGCGCCCACCTATGTTAACCTGGCTATGCCGCCATAGCATAGCTCAGGCGAGTACACCATCAGACACTATCATTCCAATCAATGCTTTCAATACCCTAGTTTATGCTACCACAAAGTAGTCAACTTAAATCATACACTGCAGTAGCTTACACAATGCTGACATATTTCTCTATACCATGCCGTGCTCGACTTCTTGCCATCCTAGCCTATGGAAGGTTCCATTTTAACTATAACCCCACCCCATTTATAGTTAAGGTCTGCGCACATTTTATGTGTGTTGGAATCGATTCAAAACTTCGAATCATGGATTCCCTGAATCAAAATTCCAAGGTAAGATACAGTTAAGATGTTAAATATTTCTAAACTAATTTGACTGGAGTCTGTTGCTGCCTGACCCCTATCAAATTAGTTATTAAAATACTCCACGGAATGTCTATTAAATTCTAAATCCATCAAAGACATACAATTCGTACTCGTTAGTGACGGACCTTTGATTTTAGTGACAGAGCTATGGCATTTTGATTATGCCGTCAGCTAATATATAATGTATTTGATTATGCCATCAGTTAGTTGTCTGACAGACCGGATATCTTCATAGACGAGACTAATCGGTAAGCAATCTCTATAGAACTCGAACCACTGATATGTCCGTCAAGCTAGTCATTAGTCCTGTGGGTATGGTCAAACAACCACACTGGTATTACCCTTTTCCACCAGTCATACTTTGCCATGTTGTGACACTCGGAGATCTGTTCTGGCGGAAGAGCATACCCTCTTAAGGCGCTAATCTAAGTGATGGTGTGGCCGGCTGTTTGACAAACCAATGTTAGTGTGGTCACCTACGCCCGTGTCTGTTGGACACAATAGATAATCCCTGTATCAGTGCCGGATCCATGGGGGGGGTGCACTCGGGGGAAACGTGCCCCCCCCCCCCCACCAGGGCTGTCGATTTTCTTTTTTACTTACCTGCTGGTGGTGGAATGAGCCCATTTTCGAGAGTTAACTACCTTGAAATTTTGGGTGCGGCTCCCCCCCCCCCTCCCAGGCAAATGACCTCCTGGATCCGCCCCTGTGTATATATGACAACGATTGTGAGATATACATAGTCTCTCAAGGTATCACATTGAGTTAGGATTAAACTGAATCGAATAGTATTGAACGAACGCGAAAAATGCGATCGGCCGTATTAGGGTTAGGGGATAGCAGGAAGCCATAGACGCGTCCCATCCAGGTACAAATAGGAGTGCATCCATCCATGTGATAGGGATAAAGTAAGTACGCTGCAACAAGACCAATCAAAGATTGTAAACTGTTGCCCTCACAGTCACATTTTATACATTTGTCGGATTTTCCGTATTTTTCGCATTTTCGTGATTCCCTGAATCATGCCGAAATTTGTGCAATCCTAAAGTACGGGCAAGCCCTTTCCTGTGTTAATATTTGGGAAAAGTAGTTTATGAGATATGAACAGATCAAGAATTTGATCCTATCCAGATTCGGGGTTTTTCATCTGGATGACTACCAACGTCTAGACGTCCTCTTCCAATGGAAGATCCATTATGGCATTAAAATTTGACTGAGTTTTGGAGATACAACTCTGGACAGACTAGCACGCGATACCACCCTTCCGTTTTATGTGCCGACCACTAACGATATGTCAAGTGAAATACCAATGAAGTGTAATATGGACCTTTCCAGTTTATTCATTAATCACATGACGTCCTAATCAACTACGAGATATATATGACGTCCTAATCAATTACGTCATGAATGACATAGATACGTTCGTCGTAAGCTCGTCGGCCTAATTCACCCTTCCAAAGTATCCCTCCATCATCTAACCTCATTTGACGTCATAATCAGCTCAGCGCATGTATGATGACGTCACAATCATTACGTCACAAAGGGTTCCATATAGACGGTCGTCAAATCTCAAATGGTCCGACACGTTGTATGAATTGTATGTCTTTGTAATTCTTTGCTATTTAATAAACATGCTGTTGAATAGTTTGAAACTAATTTGACTGGGCGCTGTTTTATATTCAACAGCTTATCTGGGTAGTTTTTTGGAAATTGATAGTGAGTGTATTCAGAGATCGATCGATCCCAACACGAGCGAGGTGTGAGTGGAGCTTAGCTAGAGATGGGTCGGGCATAGCTAAAACCGGAAAGGTCCATTGATGACGGACTTAGCGTTGTTGTACGAATAGGCCATAGGCAGCAACAGCACCCAGTCACAATTAGTTTCGAAATATTCAACAGCTTACCTGTATAGTTTTCTGGAAATTGAGATTTGTAGAGTGCAGGGATCGAGCGATCTCAACACAGGCAACGCGTGGGTGAAGCTTAGCTAAAGATGTGCGGGCATAGCTAAAACTGCATTCCTCCATTGCGTTATCGATACGTGGACTAGCTTGATTAGAAATTAGGAATACAAATTTGTATCCAATCTTTAGATAAGGGAATGGCCGTTCGGAAGAATGAAAGCCAAAATCTGAAATAAGTTTATGTTGTCCGAGCTTAGCGAGCTATGAGCTGGCCATGGGGATCTCAGCTACGTCGTCCGAGCCAGCGCATATGCTCCAGTGTCATACCATAATTTGCAAACGTTACCGTAACTTTGCCTTATCATGCGATAACCTAAATTGAAGTCATATGTCATGAGAATAAGCGAGCAACTATGTAATCAAAAGGGCATTTTGAAACATAGGCCCATAGAACAATGTTTTAAAAGCACACGTGCACCTGTAAAGCACTGGCAGACCAAACTACAATCATAGATCGTAAAGATAATGATGCGATATCATTCTATACCGTCACGTACGATAGCCATATGCGCCCTTTGAAAGCTGCATTCTACAATATTTCTCAATTTCAAAGTAAGTTATACAGGTAGTCTGTTAAATATTTTGAAACTAATTTGGCGGGAACATGTTGCTGTTATATAGGTAGTTCATGCAGTGTAGTTAATTTTTGGTTCATTTAGGATCCAAAGTGTTAACGGTAAGCGGGTTGAAAGATCTTAAGGATGATCGACTGGTGTCAGCATTGAGGACAACGTTGTGGAATGTTATTGCTGTTTTGCATAGCAATAGACTTCAACCAGAATATTCTCATGAAAGACGATATATATATATATATATATATATATATATATATATATATATATATATATATATATATATATATATATATATATATATATATATATATATATATATATATATACTATTCTTTTTGCAGCTATAAGAAATGGACGATACACGCATGCCACAAGAACGAGAAATATCCTGGAAGTGAAGAAGATATCGCAAAAAGATCGTGATCCTAAGATAGAAACGTCATCATTACAAAGGATGTCATTGGACTGCTTATCTAACCGTATCGCTACAGGAAACCGCGAAGTGGATGTTAACCAAATACCAGCTTCAGAGAATTCAGAAAAGTATAATACATTTGTCAATAATGCTGATCAGAGTGACAAATCTGAGATCATCGATGCTAGTACTACTACTATATCTGATCCCTTTCAAAGGGAGACTGTAATTAAGATCAGACCTGACTCAACCTTGAGTGAATCATCACGGTCATCGCCTAGTTCCACAGATTCAGGTTCTGATATAGCCCATAATGCATCAGATTGGTCTTCAAGTGTGGACGGTATCAATGAGAGTCATACATTTCAATGTGATACTAGATGTCAGAGCGAATACGATGAAAATATTAGACGCATGGAATACAAAGTACGCAATAGTTTGATAGTAAGTAGGCCAGAAAACTCACGTGAGTGGGATTATTATCCTCCGAGGTACCAAATGTCAGTTATCAGGTCCACAAAGGATGAGAAATCGTGCTCTTGTATAGATTGCCATGGCAAGTACCATGACAGACAGCCTCCACCAACCAACGAGGTTTTAGCATATTCACTCGATCTCTCAAATAAACTACCATTATTACTAGATCTCTCAAACAAACCACGACGACTGTTAGATGTGCCGTGTGCACCACAACCGCTGCTGGAGCTCTCAAATAAGCAACATCATTTGCTTGATTTGTCTAGAAAATCACAATGTTCTCTGGGAGAAGAAGGTTCCACTGTGTACGCCCTTAGCAAAGATAGTTCAAATGATTTGGACGCTGATGAAATGGATAAGATAATCGAGGATGTCACTTCTGCTTACAAGCGTTATAGTTGTTTCAGCAGAGCCTTTGATAATCCAGAAACTTTGAAGTTAAACCAAATGCAATTTTCTGTAAGTAGCTGCTTTTTACTGCATATTATTATAGCTATTTTGACACCCATTCAATTATATGCGTAGTGAGAAATATAAGCATTCCTCCATCCTCGCCAGGCGCGAACATAAGTATAACTGGAGAAAGATACATATATAGCTGTCTCTGGTATAAAATTAAGATTCCACATACATGGAATCTAGTATTATTTTCTATCGTCTAAGGGGTCACCTTGCCCAGGACCGTAGAAAGATCTAATGCCAATCTAGGCGAGCGCCACCCTATAGATCTGTCTCAGATAGGGTGGAGGTGGCTGTGGGTGGTATGCTAGAATATGCGTCCTCGAGGGAATAAGAATGTATTAGCTTTAAGAGGCTTAGAGGAGATGCTGTAGACAAGTTTGCCAGGAAATTGTGTGTGCTACAGACATGTCTACTATGGGTTTGCTGGGCAGACAAGAGAATAGAAATCACACTGTTGACATCCTCTCACGCCCCCACTGAAGTTCTGTTATAATAAAGCCAAATACTGCGTTACAACATTGTCTTCCAAATTCCTGTGCGGACTTTGGTAGTCAGTAAATGCCTTTCATATTCAGCAATTTCTGAGAACGTACCCGTAACCGTTCTCATCAGTTTTTCAGTGAAACATGGTTAGATGCCAAGTTGCTTTGCTGTGTTATTGCGCATTTCTGTAATCGACGTCACTAAACCACATTTTTGCAGCATGGCACGCTTTTACTTTGCATCATAATGTCGACTTGATCAATATGTGTAAGTATGTTGTACCACATAAATAACATGCACAGAAATGTAAGCTCATTTTGCGTGATATGTCTTTCCGCACCTGTGTCAGTTTCAGCATTTAAACTATCATCATATTCTATTTCTTTCAAGACATGATATACGGCCTCCATTTGTTGTTTAAGTGGTGCCACTGCTTACTCTTTGGAGGCAGGATATCTAGTTGCACAATGGGGCTTTAATGTAATACTTAGCACTGAAACAAGCTTCTCGCATTTTGATGTTGATCCAATGAATAATGTACAAATCTTTGAAGTAGCCCAAAGAGAACGTGACCATGATGGATTACACTTTAGTGGCATGTGTCCCACATGGTGCAAACATTACGTTTGCACGCCACTGTAGACTACTTGCCAGTCATAGTTGAGTAGTTATCATACCCGTATACTTTTATCACATATTTCTATACAATATCTGCACCAGATCATAATATGATTTTTATGACATACAAGAAAATCTACAAAGCGTTTTTCAATTAAGAATTGCCAATCTTTTATTCTGATAATTAATAATTTCAGTTATCTGTTCTTTTTATGAGATTAGGATTTCCTATAATATCTAGTACAGCCAAGGTTATTTGTGACGCAAAATAGTGTCAAAGCCTGGTTTCCCCCATCACAACATTTAGAATTTGAAAACATTTTTCTATTTATCTAAATATGGCTTTTTCAATGTTGTCATCAATAGTCTTCCTCAAGTCCTAAAATAGCACGGCCTATGTCGTGTACGATTTTCATGGTCTGGAAAACTTGCAGTGAAATTCTTCGAGACACAGAACTCCTTTGACGGGATCCAACAGCCTACACATTTTATCCTGCAAAACAGCATATACGAGAAACAAAATGTAGACGCTTTGTTGTGCTAAAACTCTCCATGAATTGATTCTCCACTAGGAAGATTATTATACAACCATTCTTGTTTTAAGTATCTACCATCTCCTGTCATGGGAAAGCAAGTATCATTAATTGGTTCTGGTCCGGGTTTACCCAAATAACATTTTATTTTGTCTGTAAGGAGTGCCCATTTGCGATTCAACATCCTGTTATTACTATGATTTTCATCAAAATTATAGATATCTTCTTTACTTGCAGAATGTACAGATGTCTTAGCATTTTTTCTCATCAAGCGTTAGCCGTATGACATCCGATATCCCTGCAGCAAACTTCAAGTAATCCATGAAATAACTCTTAAGCATTCTAGATACGTCTTTTGAGACGCCTTGGAAATCCGGGGAACATTTGCATGTACACAGTTGCACTGACCTAAGATCGGCCATATAGCTAGCAGGGCATAAATAATTGGAGGTGGTGGGCCTGAGTTGCTCCTATATAGGTTGCCGCACTGAGCGACTGCCCCTCTTGTCATCTCTTACTACGGACCTGCACATTGGACATTCTGTCTAATGGTACAATAATTTTGTCTCATAGGAGACATCGTTTGTGGCGATATGTCGTTATACTTATGTTCTCAAATAAATGTCTCATGACGCAGCATATTCTGCTAATAGAGGCTCCTGGTAGCCACGGACAGCAGCAGGATCAGTAGGAGGGGCATGCACTGCAGGAGCAGCACTAGCAGCAGCAGCAGCAGCAGCAGCAGCAGCAGCAAGAAACCCAAGGGCCTGTGCAGCTCACCTGTTCTATTAGCATTTGAAACATTTACATCTAAACATATATGATCTTTAGAAATTACAAATAAGACTCCAAGCACAAAATTAGAATGAAATTTCAATACGATCCGACAAATGGTAGTGGACTTATCATCCGGAAATCAATATTCAAGATAGCCGCCAGTGGCTGTCATCCATCGTGAATTTCGGATCATCGACAATTTCGATAGGTTTCTTCCCCAGACCTAGTCCAATCAATGTATGGAGTTTCAAAATTTCCAAGATATCATCAGGAAACCACTCTGCCACCTGAAAAAAATCCAAGATGACCGCTCAAAAGATTTAACCAATCATAATTCTCGTTCTACAAGATGGCCGCCAGAAAAATCGACCAAGCAAAAATTCTGAATAGGTGTTCTGGAGCACACCATTATAAAATCTGTCCAACAAAGCCTAGTTAAAATCCATTAAGTAATATAGGAGATGTGTTTTAAAGGATTTCTGGAGAATATTTAGGATAATTCAAGATGGTCTCCGATAAAACGGACCAATCAGACTTCTGAAGCTCGGGAGCCTACACCAAAAGTATTATTTCAGCCAATTTGATTAAAATCCAACAGGTTGTTTAGGAGGAGATACGCATGAAAAGATTGACCAATCAAAATTCTCGCTTTGAAATGAGGACATTGATTAAGTAGGCGTACTGTTTTAACCTTTTCCGGAATAAAAATCGACCAAAAATAATTCTGAATAGAAGTTCTGGATCCGACCCCCATAAGATCATTCCAGCCAAATTAGGCCCGAATTTTCTAAGCGGTTTAGGAGGAGGAGATACATTTTAAATGAGTTCCAGAAAATATTTTGATAAACCAAAAATCCAAAAAGTGGACTAATCAAAATTCTGAATATAAGTTCTGAAGCCTGCCTACCCGGGTATAATGCTTCCAGCCAAATTTGATTAAAATTCGTTAATCTGTATAGAGGGGGATATGCTTTAAAGGATTTCCTTGCAAATTTTTGGAAAATTGACCAATCAAAGTTCTGGCTAGGTATGTTGAATTCTACTGTCATAGGATGGTTCCATAGGATGGCTCCACGCAAGTTGTGTTGAAATCCGGACATTAATTAAACACGATTAACGTTGGAAAATCCAAGATGGCCGCTGGAAAATTCACAATCAAAATTCTGAATGAAAATTTTTAATTAAACACTCATAGGCTCCTTCTAGCTATATTTGACTAAAATCCACCAATCAGTTTAGAAGGAGATACGTTTAAATGATTTCCTGATAATTTTTTGAAAATCCAGAATTGACCAATCAAAATTCTCATTTAATATGTTGAACGCTACTGTAGTTTCGGGCCATTGATTAATGACAAGTGGCGTTTTAAATGGTTTCAAAAGATTTTCATAAAATCTAAGATGGATGCCATATGAACTGAACAATCTTAGAGCCCAGCACCAAGATCCTTTTGTTAATATCCACCAAGCGGCTTAGGAGATCAGTTTTAAAGCAAAAAAATGAAAGACGGAAGGATGGACGACGGACACCAACAACAGCACCGCTGGTTTTACTTGTTTAATGATTGTGCACATACATTACCATTCTATTGGGAAAATAAAACGAGAAAGTTTGCAAATTGCTACGTTGTAGGAAAGCTAGACACCCTAACTATTAACGGTAAAATTATGATAGCAAACTGTTTAGCTATTAGTAAGCTAATGCTATATAGAAACGGTTTTCCTATAGCTGAGAATAGTTGCGTGTGCATAGATAGCTACATTTCAAATTTCACATGGTTAGGTAAGCATTGGATCATGTAAGAAGTCTTACAGTACCTACCTCTATATGGTGATATCAATGGAGGAATCCAGTTTTAGCTATGGCCCGCCCATCTTTGGCAAAACTCCACTCACGCTATGTTCGTGTTGGAGCCGATCGATCCCTGCACTCCCTGAATCTCAATTTCCAGATAAATATACAGGTAAGCTGTTGAATATTATGAAACTTATTTAACTGAGTTGCGCCCAGACAAATTAGTTTCAAAATATTAAAAAACATACTTATTAAATGGTAAAGACATACAATTCGTACAAACTGATAGACTATTAAGCGTTTAAGACGGACTAAATCGAGTCATTCATGACGTCATCATGCACGTCACGTAGTTGAATATGACGTCATATGATTGATGGATAAACTGGATTCCTCAATTTACCTACTATACATGATAAAGCTCAACATATCGTCTTATATCTCAGGATGGGTTCACCCTATTGGGCCTAATCTTGATCACATGCTTCCTATCAAGGGGATAGATCACGAATGATATTGAGGTCATGAGGTCAAAGTCCAAGGGCACTGTGAATTAGGTATAAAAGTCTTACTTTTTACGGTTCAGTTTTTGGTTTAGATAAACATATCGTCTTATATCTCGGCATGACCTCACACTATTGGGAATAAACTTGGACACATGATTACTTATCAAGAGGATTGAACACAATGACATTGCGGTCAAAGTTGAAGGTCACTGTGACCTTGGTATAAAACCCTTTATATTTTATGGTTACGTTTTTGTCTTAGCTCAACAGATTGTCTTATATCTCAAGAAGGTTCGCCATGTTGGGACTAACCTTGGACACACGCTTCCTTATGTAAAGGGGAATGAGCACAATGCTATTGAGGTCAAAGTTCAAGGTCACTGTGAAGTTGGTATAAAATTATATTTATGGTTAAGTTTTTTGTTTAGTTCAGCATATCGTCTTATATCTCGGTATGGCTTCACCTAATATTGGAATTAAACTTGCACACATGCTTCCTTATATCAAGGAGATGAAGCACAATGATATTGAGGTCAAGGTCATTGTACCATTTGACTTGTATAAAATGTAGACTTTAACAGTTATAGGTAGATTCCTCTGCTTATCCCAGTTAGCCTTTATTTCAGAATTGGCCAAATTATTGGAATTAAGCATAGTCATACAGATACCTCAACCAGTAGGAGCAGCACAAAGCTCAAGGTTATTGTGATCTTGAAACAAATCTAGATTTGCATTTGCAAATGTATAATGCTAAGATTTCCCCCAATATCCCGTCAGTGTAACACTGATGTCTTACTAAATTGCATAGAACACGGCTTGCGTTAAGTATGTACATGCGCGACTTTTAAATTTTTACTTCAAATTGTACAAACCACTAGGCAACCATGTTATTCTGATGTTGTTATACCCGCTAGCAATTCTGTTTTCACAAAAATATTGTAATCGTTTGGACACATGCTTTTTCTATACAACTTGTTCAGCGCGGGGTTATACTGGTAGCCTTAGGATATCACTCATAACTGACCGTGCCCACACTGCAAATACACGCTCCAATAGCCGCGCATTAACACGAGGTTTATATACATGTTTACGGTAGTACTATAGACACTTATAATACTAAGTACTGCATATATACTTGTACCAAGTTGTAATAACCACTCTTCTTCCTCAAGATTTAAACCGCTTTTCACACACTTCGCCCACTATTTGAAACACACTCATTAGGCTGCACCACACTTGGCGAACTGTTCACACTCTGAGAGCGGATATGTAAGGACTTGTAATGCCTCCTTCTTGCAACCTCCGACAGACTCAGCTCTTGGTGCTTGCAGGGATACAAGGTTTTACATTCGTATCTGCCCAGTTATGTAGGAACGCATATGGGAAGTTTCCTCCCACGGCTCAACCTACTAGCCGCTCGAAGTTCTCTTCTCACTTCGCTATCGCCTACGCCAGCCACACTCCACCCCAACATACACGCACGTACGCACGCACGCACGCACGCACGCACACACGCACGCACGCACGCACGCACGCACGCGCGCACTATTGTGTTGTATGAACCGATAACAACTTTTTCACGCTGTGTAAGAAATTTCACTTCCAACTGAGCTATAGGACACACACTTTATTACACATGCAGCTATCTCTCCTTCTTGACTAGATTAACACACGTGTCATGGCG
>CM067369.1:153660405-153748860 GCA_034401795.1 Chaetoderma sp. LZ-2023a | reverse complement strand
CGCATGACACGTGTGTTGCATTACGGGATAGGAAATATTGTACCCGCCAGAGTAGGAACCTATACCCGCTATGGAAGTAAGGATTTAAAACTAGTAACTCATATTCCCGCCATGTACCGCCCAAGTGATTCAGACTCTACGATGGAATTCAAGCCGCAATGAACGGAATGTCCCCATTCATAAGACAGCCTTAACCACATGCACCTACGTGTGCTGCTGTTTAGTCCAATCAACAACCGTTTGCAAAAGGGCCTCGCGCCTCCCAAGAGGAGGATGATGCAGCCACCACCGCAAACGGTGACAACCACCGTCCTCCCATGCCCTACGGAGTGGAGCGGGACCGAACCAGCAGCAGTTCTCTAGCGTGAACACCACCGTAGGTAAAGTATGGAGTTTTTGTATATGTTGGGCCCAATTTCGGTGATGGGTTGGAAAGAATAAATTTAGCAGGTGGACGTATAACAACTCGAACAGCCATAGGAGCAAACGAGACGAACAATCTGACGTAAGATATGGAAAGATTAAATCGTTCTTAGCCTTCATACATGCTTTCTAGCAGCTAGACTGGTGGAAAAATCGAATGCATACACGGAACCAAAGACGAAACGGCGGATGTAAGCAGCTTTTAGTATAATACTGGAAATGTTGGTGACCCTTGAAATTGTCAAATTACACAAGGAAGACTGAAGATGTGATTGTTAATAAATTCAAAGTCAAATTCAAATTGTTAATCCCTCATGTGTCAACAGCGCATCAAAGCGCGCAAAATGCTACCCATATTAATTAACCGTTTAATGGTCAAGATCGTTTCCAAGAAATCACAATTTTCGCACTTAAATTTCCTACAAACGGACATTCCTCATGTCCACTACAGGTGTGGTTTTGGGGGGGGGGCAGACGATTCATGGAATAATAGTCAAGAAAATCGAAAATTCAGCCTAGCCAGTGTCCATATTTTTGAGAATTTACAACTGGAATGACTGGCTCGGTAACCGAGCCAGTCATTCCAGTGGTAAAATTTCAAAAATAGGACACTCTTGGCCTACATATGGACGCTTCTCAAGACACATCATAGGCATTTTGACCAGTTTGACAATAAAAAGGCTAAAAAAAGGGGTTAAATGACCTAAACATCCACCAGCTGGGAGTGGTGGTGTGTGCGTGCGTGCGCGCGCGCGCGTGCGTGGGTGTGTGCGTGCGTGCGTGCGTTGTACGTTCCACGCAAAATATAACATACGTAAATACATATATACATAATATCTTTCGAGAACATTTCGAAAACACAAAAGAGGGTCCATTTCTCGCTATGCCCCGCCCATTTCTAGCTAAACACCACACCTACTCTGCGTGTGTAGGTATCGTTTTATATACTTTGAACCCTCAATTCACAGAATTCCAATTTGAAGGTATCTATGCAGGTAAGCTGTTGAGTATTTTGAAACGGCACCCAGTCAAATTAGTTTTACAATATTCAACAGAATAAATCCATCAAAAACCATTAAAGGGTTAAACAACATAATTCGTACACATGACGGACTTTTAAATGTTCATGACGGAGCTAGATACGCCATTCATGGCGCATGCAAATTGTGACTTCAGCCTATATGTGCCATAATTGATTATGACGTCATATACTAGAGCAACTGATCGTTTTCATCCATTGCCCTGCTGATCGTGCTAAAATTATTTCATGAATTTAACATCTTGACAATTGGCATTATGGTCGTGCAAGCGACGCCTATAAGCATTTACTATTGCGTCCGACTTACCATAATTACCATAATCAAGGCCCGATTTATAAGTCGAACTTCTCTTGTGCCGCGCCAGCTAAATCTGCCTGAAAATTACGAGAGTCCACTATATAAATCAACCGGTCGTCATTAGTGCGGCACGACAGAAAGTTCGACTTATAAAACGGGCCTTACCTTGCTAAGTATTTAAAGTTGTGGTAAGCGTATTAGTCCTTGTTCAGGCTAGAGAGCTTAATCCAAAGTCCAATCGATCACAAAATTTCGTTTTACTCATATCGGCTAAGCATTGACACTTAAACAAGCTATGACGAGTAAACACATTTTTTTAATCGATCGGAGTTACCTTGGTTTTATTTCGGATTAGATAGCGATACTTGCTTAGCAAACGACGGTACCAGTATCGGTCAAATTAACGATACTGGTTGATAGTATCGGCAAAAAATGTGAAATTCCAATATTTGCGATTCTGGTGGGAGCATTGTTAAGCCAGCTGGCGATACTGGTTTTATTTGTATAGCTGACACAGGTACGAGAACTATTTCAATCAGTATCAGTGCCAATACTCCTACCACCTGGAGCCTTTTGCACCATACAGGCGTTTGTTGGTCGGTCCTAAAACCTGCCATCTACGGCCACTTAATAGACCCATTCTATTTTAACAATGCTTTTAGAATCTGATATGCCAAATACGAAAAATAACTGTTAATGTAAGAAAGAAATCACGCTAGTTATTATTTTGAAGTAATTTGACTGTAAACTGCTGCTGCCTATGGCAATAACAGACCCCAGTAAAATTAGTTCCAAAATAGCCACAGTTAACGCATATGATTGTCTTAAAATCTCGAGTTCATATGGTTAATTCAAGTGGCTTACTATTAGATATGGTTTTCGTGGTAGAGCATCCGATAAGGTGGTCGCATAGAACAGGTCTTACGACCGACCAAGAAACGCCTTTATGGCGCACTAGGCACTATCATGGACACGATTATACAGGATATCCGCCTATTTTCAATTTATAGGAAAAACGAAAGGAGACGGACAGTGTCCTTGGAGAACTGCGCCCCTTATCAAACGAAGAACATCAAGATTTCGTCCAAGCAACCGGAATAGACCTGGATAACAGATACGAGTTAATAGACTATTTACTGAAAGCTTGGGAACTGGAAAGCAAGAGCCTTGTACAGTTTGCTAAATGCGTACCTGGGTTTAGGAAGCTGTCAATCGCTGATCAGTCTGCACTTCTAAAATGTAAGTATCCATAATGAATGAATGATGAATAATTAAATAACTATATTTCACAATTGTTATTGAATGGCATAAATAATTGAGTATGTTAAGATGCAATGCATGGATCTATTTCTAGCTATGCCCCACCCATTTCTAGCTATGTCCCGCCCATTTCTAGCTATATCACACCCATTTCTAGCTATATACAGCCCATTTATAATTATGTCCCGCCCATTTCTAGCTATGTCCCGCCCATTTCTAGCTAAGTTCTGATCACTTTTTACGTGTTTGGAATCAGTTTAAATACTATGAATCCTGAATTTCCAAAATCCCAATTTCAAGATAGACTATACAGGTAAGCTCTTGGCTATTTTGAAATTAATTTGACTGGGCGATGTTGCTGCCTATGGCAGCAACAGCGTCTAATCAAATTAATTTCAAAATATTCACCAGAATGTTTATTAAATAGCAAATCCATCAGATATACAATTCGTACAATTGACGGACTTTTCAATGTTCATGATGGAGCTAGACACGTCACTATGAATTGTGACGTCAGCTTCCACGTGACGTAATTTATTATGATGTCGTACAGTTGAGTGACAGGCCGTATCCATCCACTTTGATTAGTGTACCATAACCCACCAATGAGTACCGTAATCTAAGGGCAAAAGTTGCATATCATGGCATAATCCCCCCCCCCCCCCGCCCCCCCTCCCGTGTGTTTCTTTGGACCGATATTTAGAACGTGCTTTTTAGTCTTTCTGTTGCTAGGCCAGTAACAATAAATATCTCAATTACGATATCATAAATGTTGCTAGGCTACCAAATTCAAATTGTTTATTGGTGTAAAAAAAATCCAGTAGCTGCAAGCTCCTCGGAACGAACACATATTGGAAGACGGACTATCCGTTTTTGTACGAATTGTATGTCTTTACTATTTAATAAATACTCTGTTGAATATTTTGAAACTAATTTGACTGGGCGCTGTTGCTGCCATAGGCAGCAAAAGCATCCAATAAAATTAGTTACAAAATATTCAACATCTTAGCTGTATAGTTTTCAGGAAATTGATAGTTAGGGCATTCGGGGATCGGTCAATCCCAACGCGTTGAATTGTGGGTGGGCCTTAGCTAGAGGTGGGCGGGACATAGATAAAACTGGAAAGGTGCATTGCGATTCACGGAGCTTAGCTAGAGATGGGCGGGGAATAGGTAAACTAACGCAGTGCCTTTATCATGATACGCTTGAGAAACTGGGTGATTATATAGTAGGCCTACAAGCCCTACAACTAATTATGCCTATTATGGTCAATGGACCGTTCCAGTTTATCCATCAATCATATGACGTCATAATCAACTACGTGGCGTGTAGGGTGACGTCATAATGAATTACAGCATGAACGACTCGATTTAGTCCGTCTTAAACTCTTAATAGTCCGACACGTTGAACGAATTGTATGTCTGCTATTTGATAAATATGCTAAGCTGCACCCATCACCTTGCTCGTGTTGGGATCACTCCCTGACTACCAATTTCCAGAAAACGATACAGGTAAGTTGTTGAATATTTTTGATCTAACTTGACTGGGCGCTCTTGCTGCCATGGGCAGCAACAGCACCAAGCCAAATTAGTTTTAAAATATTCAACAATTTACCTGTATCGTTCTCTGGAAATTGGTAGTCAGGGAGTGATCCCAACATGAGCAAGGTGATGGGTGCAGCTTAGCTAGAGATGGGAGAAAACTGGAAATGTCAATTGATTTGGGTGCGACAACATAGTGGGCCCTTATGACTGGAGGACCACCAAAATAATTTACAATACTTACGAGTCGAACACCCATCTTTATTAACCACTCTGATTGACCAACACATGGCCATTATTGAGAGAATGTGCGTTAGCTGAGTTTAAACATCTGTGCCTTACCATCATCCTTGCACCATTGGATATATTCGCTTATCTCAACAAAAATCCTGAAATGACCCAATGTTTACTAGTCATGTTATTTTTTATCAGTTTGATCGTGACATTAAAATGTAGCAGTGATCCATGCCTGGAGAGGAAACTTCAACCTCTATCAAATGCATTGTAGACATCATAGCTTATATTCTTATATGTCATCGCTACAAAAACCTACGGCTATATTATACATATTTCCAGCGTGCTGTTATGAGTGCTGCTTGCTCGAACACTTTCGAGGATACAACTTTGATGCGCAGGTTATTCTCAGAGCGGATGGTGATTTTTACATGTTTAAAGACGTCCATTTCTACTGTGATGATGAACTCTATAAGGAACTGAGCCTGTTCGTGAACCGCCTCCTATCTCTGAGGATGACGTCAGACGAGATCGCGATGATAATGGCCGTGGTTCTTACATTTAGAGGTGAGATAACGAGATACCGACAAACACGCCTATCACGAACACATGGAGTGGGTGAGGTGGGTGCGCGCTGCGTAATTGGGTGGGAGTAGGTGTGGGCTGGTTGAGTGTGGCGGGTGTGTGGGGGTGGGGTTGTGTGGATGGGTGGGGTGTTTTGGGTGTGGGTGGAGGTGGGTGGGGGTAGTGTGTCAGTTTAACCATTTAATGGTCAAGTTGGTAAAAAACGACCTCTCCTGAGAAATGTCCATTTGCAGGCTAAGAGAAGAATATTTTTGAAAATTTTACCTGGTATATCTTCAAAAATACACTTTCCTCTTGGTCTGCAATTGGACACTGGCTAAGCAGAAATTTGAATTTTCTTGACCATTACACTTTTGACGAATGTCCATTGGAAGGATAACAGAAATCTCTTTTTGGGTAAGTTTTCGTTATAAATTTACAAAAATACTATGGTATTAGTAATAATAAAAATAATAATAATAATAATAATAATAATAATAATAATAATAATGATAGTAGCAGCAGCAGCAGCAGCAGCAGCAGCAGCAGCAGCAGCAGCAGCAGCAGCAGCAGCGGGCCTAGTATGTGGCGTAGAAAGAACCAAATATATTCATGTCACTTTCAACTGTCGGCATTGCGTTAAACTATGAACCAGTAGCAGATTCAATACAGTCTTTTAATCTCTCTAGTGTCAAGTTAGCCTTTTAATTGTCAAACTGTCCAAAATGCCTATGATGTGTGTTGAGATACGTCCATATATAGGCCAAGTGTCCTTTTTTTTAAAATTTATCACTGGGATGAGCCAGTCATCCCATTGTAAACTTTCAAAAATAGGACACTCTTGGCCTACATATGGACACTGGCTAGGTTGAATTGTCGATTTTCTTGACTATTAATCCATGAATCGTCTGGCGCGCCAAATACCGGCACCTGTAGTGGCCATGAGGGATGTCCGTTTGTAGGAAATCTAAGTGCGAAAATTGTAATTTTCTTGGAAACGATCTTGACCATTAAATGGTTAATTAATTTGGGTAGCACTTTTGGCGCTTTGAGGCGTTGTTGACGCACGAGGGGTTAAATAGGTCGTTGAATATCTTGAAATTAATGTGCGTCAAGGTGCATTCAGTGACAATAATAGACTTTCATCAAATCAGTTTCGAAATCCTCAACAGAAACTGCCTTCTTTCGAAAAGAATATACCGACTCTGGTGGACTCTGGTCATTCGTGATCAAATGCGTAGTAAAATTGCGTTGATACAGAGACTTCATTTTGGGAGTGACCGAATGGTGACCCTCAACACGGCTAATTCCCGGATCACGCACAC
Organism: Chaetoderma sp. LZ-2023a; assembly: GCA_034401795.1. Lineage (NCBI taxonomy): Eukaryota > Metazoa > Mollusca > Caudofoveata > Chaetodermatida > Chaetodermatidae > Chaetoderma > Chaetoderma sp. LZ-2023a. The sequence goes on along the minus strand of CM067369.1, from coordinate 153,742,176 downwards.
AACTCTTGAACGTGATGACTTATCTAAATAGATGAAGACCAATAAAAGCCGCACCCATCTCTAGCTAAGCTCTACCCACGCTTTGCCCGTATTGGGATCGATCGAACCCTGAACTCCATGAATCTTAATTTCCAGAAAATCATACAGGTAAGCTGTTGAATACTTAAAAACTGATTTGATTAGGTGCTGTCGCTGTCTATGGCTACAACAGCGCCTAGTCAAAATGGTTTTAAAATAATCAACACAATTTTTATTAAATAGTAAAGACATGTATGCAAATCGTAGAACTAAGGGATTATTAAGCGTTCATTACGGACTTAGATGCGTCATTCATTACACAATTAATCGTGACGTCATCCTACATGTGATGTAATTGATTACGACGTCATATATTTGAGTGGCAGATTGAATTCATCAATTGTGTTTTAGCTATAAAAAGATCCGTATTCATTGCGAGTCAGTTTATTGTTGTTTTACTGAGTTATAGTGATTACAACAAATTCCCAATAATCTCCTATGAACGCGTTTACTTTAGGACTTTACTGCTCGAATTTATTCAAGGAAATTTCAATTTTCTCAGAAAATGTCCTTTTGCAGACCAAGAGAGGACTATTTTTTGAAAATTTACCACTGGACTGCCAGTCATTCTAGTGGTAAACTTTAAAAAATAGTCCTCTCTTGGTCTGCTAATGGCCATTTCTTAAGACCACTACAGAAGCTGTTTTTGGCTGATATGAGAGTAATAGGGCGAAGAACAAGTCGTATTCCTTTTGAATATGTGGGCCATTACCACGCATGTGGTATAGGGGAGTTTTCTATTACTCATGTCACATTGTGCCCCGGATGAATACAAATTTTAGATTACAAAATGTATGATGTAAAAACTAAATTAGGCTATTATTATTATTATTATTATTATTATTATTATTATTATTATTATTATAAGCCTATAATTAAATGTAGTAGTAGGCTATAGTAGTAGTAGTAGTAGTGGTGGTGGTGGTGGTGGTGGTGGTGGTGGTGGTGGTGGTAGTAGTAGTAGTAGTAGTAGTAGTAGTAGTAGTAGTAGTAGTAGTAGTAGTAGTAGTAGTAGTAGTAGTAGTAGTATAGGAGTAGGAGTAATAGTGGTAGTAGTGGCGGCGGGGGCAGCAGCAGCAATAACAGCAGCAGCAGCAGCAGCAGCAGCAGCAGCAGTGGCGGCGGCGGTATCTGTGGCAGTAGCTACAACAGCATGCAGCAGTATTAGTAGCAGCAGCAGCAGTAATGGTGTTAAACGGTAGATGATGTTTGATATTATCCCATTTTATCCCCACAAGACGGTCGTTAATCAGGGAAAATCGATTAGATCTGTGTTAAAGGACTTGAATATAAATCGACAAACTCTGTCTCGATATGTGAAGCGGTTACGGATGCAACAGATTTGGATAATGTTTGTTTCACACCGAACTATAAGTGCAGGGCTGTATTTAGTGACGATGAAGAGAATATTCTAGTGAGCTATGTCTTGCAATGTTCCCGAATATGTTATGGGTTGGCGCCAGTTGAACTGCGTAAATTGGCATATCAGTTAGCAGGCATGCATGAAAAGGTTTGCCTAGACTCTTGGCACAAGAACAAACTTGCTGGAGAAGATTGGCTATGTGGTTTTATTAAAAAACATAAAGGCATCAGTATCCGAACCCCAGAGGCTACTAGTTTATCCAGGGCTACGAGTTTCAACCGTGCAAATGTTAGTGCGTTTTCTGACAAGCTAGAAACTGTTATGGTGAAGTACAATTTTGGAGCAGAATCCATCTATAACCTAGATGAAACTGGGATTACAACCGTACAAACTCCGAAAAAGATATTAGCAGCTAAAGGTGTGAAGCAAGTCTCTCAAATGACATCAGCTGAACGAGAAACTTTGGTTACGTTATGTTGCACGATTACTGCTGTCGGGAACACAGTTCCTCCCATGATGATTTTCCCCAGGATTAATTTCAAGAACTTTATGATAACTGGAGCACCAGTAGGAACAATCGGAGTGACACACCAGAGTGGATGGATGACATCAGATAATATCGAGCTGTACATGCACCATATCATTAGCCATATTAAACCATCCCAAGATAAACCTATCCTCTTGCTGTTAGATAACCATGACAGCCATCTAAGTATCTCAACCATTGACCTAGCGAAAGAAAACGGAATTGTAATGTTAACATTCCCGCCACACTGTAGCCATAAGCTGCAGCCCCTCGACAGAAGTGTATATGGCCCCTTTAAGCGTCATTACAACTCAAATTGCAATAACTGGCTTATCAATAACCCAGGAAAAACGATGACCATTTATGATATTTCAGGAGTTGTTGGACACTCGTATCCGCTTGCGTTCATACCGTCAAACATTCAAGCTGGCTTCCGTGTTTCGGGTATTTTTCCATTCAACAGAGACATATGCCAAGATGATGAGTTCTTGGGATCATTTGTTGCTGACAGACCCACACACAGTGCTCCACTTTTGGAATCAAATGTTAGTACAAGTTCAATAGATGTGGATTCACGGCATGCCTCTACCAGTACAGCCATTACAACTACAAGTGCAAATACAGCTAGTGCATCGCGTTCAACTCTCCCGAATACGAGGGATAATGCAGATGCTGAAACTGTTCCAACCACAGGTGTTAACACCGTCACTGAAACTCTGATACCGATGCCAGCTACTCATTGTAATACTGTCACTGACACTCCGTCCATTTCAGGTGTGACCATAGGCACGGAAACATTGTCAACTGCATCTACTGTTATTGCATCTACTGCAAGTGCCAATACAGGAGTTTCTCGCCTACCTGTTGCAACCGTTAATACAGCTATCGCAAGTACCAGTAGGCCTACATCTGAGGTACAGCGCAGCACATGTGATGATCCGAAACCCGAAGGCTGGACAAAGATCATCAACAGTTAGAGGTATGAAAAAACGGTATGCTTCCATTTTAACCTCAACACCTGAGGAACAGAAAGTCGAGGAAGAGCAACGAGCAAAAGATGCAAAGAGGAACAAGTCAACTAAACAAAACGCAGGGCCACCCGGCAAAATGAACCAACAGAAAGGTAAGGGCAAGGGAAAAGCAGACAGCAAAGGAAAGTAAACGTTGACCTTTCAGGGTACCAGTCCCAACAAAGAAGAGGAGTGGTTGTGTTTAGTATGTTGCGAGAATTATGCAAATACTCGTCCGGGTGAGGAATGGGTTCAGTGTCTGGAGTGTGGAAAATGGACACATAAAGAATGTACCAACAGAGACACTTCCTATTACGTATGCGAAAATTGTGACTCAGACTGATTCTGTCAGCACTGTTGAAAAACAAACATTTTAATTTGTTATTGGAACGTTGAAATTTGATACGTTGCGTTGATTGTTTTATGGTTAAAATATAAGGAAACTAATATTTTAATTTGGCGTTGTTTAATCAGAATAATAGTGTCCCAGAAAAGTTGATGGACGTTGGAGGCTACCCTTTCTCATGGTTTCCATTACTTCAACAATTTAAGTTGTGTCTAGTGCCACAGAAGTGTGTCGTGATTATTGCTGTAGTCGGTTGTTGTTGTTGTTGTTGTTGTTGTTGTTGTTGTTGTTATTGTTGTTGTTAAAGTATTTTTGATTCAGGTACTAGAAGGATCTTAACCAAACATTTCTAAAAGATTGTCCATGCTTTTTTGAAGAGCTGTGTCAAAACTTGGATCAAATATTATTTCAGCTGCAACTCTTTAGCTTGAAGGAAGAGTAAAATATTACCTATGCCATTTTATGAAATACATATATCCACGTACCTGACACTGGGAACACAATGATATTGCATAATGGGATAGAAGCTATTAGCGATACAAATTTTTGTGTCACATTGTGTCCCGGTCTCCCCTACGTGTTGAAATCATCGTATTTTAAGATTTATTTCGTTTCGTTATATCTAGGCACGCTATTTACGGATCTAAATGTATACAATGAAAAGTATTTTTTTTTGGAATTTTGGTGTGAATATGTAGTTTTTAATGTAAAGCGTCCTGGATTCTATGAACTGATGACAATAATTCGAATTCAATAATCTTTGAGTTTTCTGAATTCACTCCTTATGAAACATTGAGAAGACGTGAGATGTACCCGCACCAGCCTTCAGTCAAATTAGTTTCAAAATAACAGCATTTGGACACATGTATACGTAGCGAATTTATTATTTTTATTATTATTATTATTATTATTATTATTATTAGTAGTAGTAGTAGTAGTAGTAGTAGTAGTAGTAGTAGTAGTAGTAGTTGTAGTAGTAGTAGTAGTAGTAGTAGTAGTAGTAGTAGTAGTAGTAGTAGTAGTAGTAGTAGTAGTAGTAGTAGTAGTAGTAGTAGTAGTAGTAGTAGTTTTAGTAGTAGTCCTGAATTTTCCGGAATCACAATTTCATCGTAACTGTACTATACCGGTAGGCTGTTGAATATTTTAATTTGACTGGGTGCAGTTGCAGACTATGGCGATATTCAACAAAATATTATTAAATAATAACTCAATCAAACGCATGCAATTCGTACAACGTTCAATGTTCATGACGGATCTAGATACGTCATACATTATGCATTTTGATTGTGACCTCAGCCTATATGTGACAACAATGATTATGACGTCATATACATGTTCACGTTCATGGTTTATTCAGTCAGGCTTTACATAAAGCATATGAGGGAAATATTTTACAATTCGTGTTTTGGCGGTAGATATAAATTTATAAATTAATTTTATATTTGTTAGCATTATAGCATTAAGATGTAACAGAGCATCATCTATATTTCTCATAATTCCTGTGTACAGTTTGTTAACACATTAGCATTGTTTAAGTTTAATTAAAATGGTCATATAGGCGGACAATTTAAATAAAGCAATTTTATGCGGTTCAAAATCACGAGTTATATCTTTTTCTTATTATTCGTATTTACAGCGGTGTATTAGCACAGGCCTGTTTGCATATTGAAAGGAGCCGTTTAGTTTTTTCTATTGCGTGATTGGTAGTGTAGTACTCAGTGATATATTTTTAGTCTTTCTGTATTATATTTGGGAAAATGCAATTCATCCTCTACGCAGTTACATATATCACAAAGACGTTCGTTTCTATCAGTTCCCGTCCACCTCCCAGTCTCAATAGCTAATTTGTGATTTAACGTTCTAAAATGACATAACCTTATCGCATCACGGTGGGGTAGAATTGTGAAATATCGTTCCAAATTTACATCGTCTTTTATTTTGTTGTAGAATGATGACCGGTGTGACTCGCTAATGTCAGGTCTACACTTCTCTTTAAATTGATTTTCTAAAACTGTTTGTACCTGATTAGTTAATTGTGTTTTATTTATGTTGTCTTTCTCAAATGCGTCAGCATAACCTGTTAATGTTAGGATTGCTTCTATCTTCTCTATCCATTTAAACTGTGTATTCTTTTCCCCGCATAATGTAGGCTAATATAATATAGTATAGATGACAGTTTTCCGTATCCCGCGTTTACTCTATCAGCCCAGATCCGAATCATATTACATTATATCTTATCCGTAGGGGGTATTTTTCTAGTTCGTATTAGATCATAATATTTGGTCTACTCTTTGTCATGTGTAAAAGGATTTTGTAAAATTTTATTTGGCAAGTCGCAAACAGATCAGTGTTCTCACCCCACCCCCCTACCCCACCCCCCCATACACACATTTCAAATGCATATAACATGACTGGTGAGACCATGCAGTCAAAAAGTGAACATTGTAAGTCAATTGGTACATTATTTTCTTTAATCTTTTGTATAAGGGTGTGCATTGCCTTTTTTCCTTCGTTCAGGTTACGGTTTCTACATGAGAACCAATTACCATTATATTTCAAAAGGACTCCTAGGAATAGCTATTCATCGACTATTTCAATGTCATGACCTTCAATTTGGAATTGTGGCTGGTTGATTTTCTTGCGTTTTTGAAATATTATTTTTTTTTTAGATTCATTAACTTTCTACTTCCATTCATTACAGTAATCTATTGTGCTCGGATCCGGAATTTCCATTTTGAATTTTGATTCATAAACTTTTTGGGTCAAAATCTTAGATTTTATTAAAAATTTACCGGAAATTGTTAAATTGCTTCTCCATACCCTTTTGACCGATTTCAATCAAATTTGGCTGAAAGGGTGGTCATAGGCTCTAGAACTTCCATTCAGAATTTTGTTGCGTAAATATTTCGAGTGAAAATCCTAGATTTTATTAAAAATGTACCGAAAATTGTCAAATTGCTTCTTCTCCTTATCCGTTTGACCGATTTCAATCAAATTTGGCTGAAATGATTGTATGGTCATAGGCTCTAGAACTTGCATTCAGAATTTTGTTGCGTAAATATTTTGGGTAAAAATCTGAGATTTTATGACAAATTTACCAGAAATTGTCAAAACACTGCTTCTCCTTAGTTGCTTGACATATTTCAAACACACCTGGCTAGAGTGACCCTATCAAGGTAGACTAGAATTTCTATTCAGAATTTTGATTGGTAATTTTTTTGGGTGGCCATCTTGAATTTTCCGAAAATTATCCATCATATCTATTTAAATGCAAATGGTTGAAATGCTAATGGCCCAGGTGAGCGCCACCCTCCCTTGGGCCTCTTGTTTATTTTGCTTTGCTAACATCTTTTAACAGTTGTTTATTTAGCTTTGTCTTATTAGTGTTGTAATCTTTCTTTATCTTATGCTGTGCTTTTAGCGTGACTGCCGACTCATTCCCGAACCATGGCTTGTTATTTGCGCGTACGTTCCCTTATACACCCTCTTATACCTACACGTTTTCGTGGCACTATTTGCAAACAAATCGCCTATCATGTTGACAGCTATGATCAGGTCTTCTGGAGTTTATGTGCTTTGAGCATCGTCTAACATATGTTTTTATTTGATTAAGTATTGCGTGAACAAGATTCTCAACAACTGCTATTTTATTATATAATAAGGAAAAATTAGTTACCTCTCCGGGATGTAGAAATTGTTTGAGTGTCGCATTCGTAACCATCTCGGTCACTTCTTCAGCACTGTTTTATTGTTTGGTATCCATCGTATCTTTATATTATTATTATTATTATTATTATTATTATTATTATTATTATTATTATTATTATTATTATTATTATTATTATTATTATTATTGTAGTGCATTGTCTATATCTGACATCAGCGGGTCAAAGTCTCAAACATAGAAATCACGGATTGTTTCAATAAACCTTGTGTTTCCAATTGAGTAGTCTAGCAGACTGTTATTGGTGGTAGCTACTTTACTTATGTACATATCCTTGTCCGCTCTTCCATTTACTATACAAATATTATTATTTTTGCATAGATATATGAGTTTTTTCCACTATTCGCGTTTCTACGCCCGAGGTTTTGCCTATATCTATCAGTTGGAATTCCTAGCTTTGTCAGTAATAGTAGGCCAAAATCAGTTGCGTTATCGACGTTAAAATTACGCAAAGTAGTTGTCGAATTTCTCAAAGTCCCTTTCGGCACATGTTTTGCATTAAAATCTCCAATAAAACACATGGATCAAATTTAGTTTTCAGCGAGATTACGTCGTTTTCGGATCCATCCATTATCAAAACGATGCATAGTTCATCATGGCGTAATAATATTGATCTGCAGACGTGACATTTTTGTCAAATACGACAACTCAACACTGGGCAGTTCCAAAAGCACTTTTTGAGCAAACTTGATCTATGTCACCGCAAACATCTGCGAACCATTACAAAGCCAGAATGCACGCCTGCTCAGAAGGCACTGGAATTTGCAGTTGTAGATGCTAACAGGTATCAGGAAGCCAAAAGACAGTCACAACATCGACTTGCTAAGTGTTTTGCGATCAGCTCTAAAATGTTATCTAGGGCTATCAAACACGAGAAAGAGATAACCTAACGGGGCTTAGGTCACTCACAGTGGATAAGACACGGGTCAGAATGTTGAGGAAAAACTGAAAGAAGTTTTCAGTTTTCGCTTCTTCAGCTGCTGAACATAGTCACTCATCATCATCATCATCATCATCATCATCATCATCATCATCATCATTGGAAATGGACTACATTTGATTATAGTAAATTAGTGTACGATTAAAATAAAACAATCAGCTGACATATCGCTACTGACAACACTTTATTGAATAATTTATATCTTCGAAGAAGTGCTGCTTATATCGCCATCTTTTTACGAAGTGCACGTTATCACAATATGGTTGTCCAGTATAATTTACACGTTACCTGCTGAATATTTTGAAAATAATTTGACTGAAATTTGTTGGTGGCTTAGCCACCAACAACTTTCAGTCAAATTGTTTTCAAAATGTATAGCCGGTCCAGAGATATAATCCCTGGAATATGTCGGTTAAAATCCGTCTTCTGCACGTGGTGTATGTAGTGAATCTCAAACGAGATCCCATTTAACATTACTAGTATCAACCGAGCTGATAATTATCACTTTGCGCGACTTTTAGCAAGTGCAATGTGATAATCTTCGACGAGATTGATAATAGTGCCATAAATGGAACCGAGTTTGAGATTCTATTTATTACATAGACCCTGTATTGAAATTATGACATATTTTCCAATAACGTCGATCAATGTAACCCCCTTTTAGATCTTCCATAATGGACCTATCCATTTTTATCCATGCCCAGCCTATCTCTAGCTAAGCTCCACCCACACCTTGCTCGTGTTGGGATCGATCGATCTCTGACTATCAATTTCCAGAAACTTATACAGGAAAGCTATGGCAGCAACAGGACCCAGTCAAATTAATTTCAAAATATTCAACAGCATGTTTATTAAATATTACAGACATACAATTTGTACAACATGTCGGACTATTAAGAGTTAAAGACGGTCTGTATAGAATCAGTTATGACGTAATGATTATCATCATACACGCCGCTTATCTGATTATTACGTCATATGACGTCATTACTCTGGAAAAGGTCCATTAGCTTACAATCGTCAAGGCCCGCCAATCACACCCTAACAATTTAGTAAATTAGACCTCGATTTCGGCGTAGTGATATCTAACTCCGCTAGAAGGACCGTATTTTGATTGGTTAATATAAAATTACTTTCCCCGCGATGAAAGCCAATGACAATATTTCGCTGCATTTAAACTGGGTTAAAATGGTTACTATTACAATAATTATTTCATTCCCATGTTTTTTCTTCACAGATCGCGCACCTTTAGAAGACCCGGATAGTGTGGAAGAAATACAGCTAAAGTTGGTGAAATCATTTCGACATCTACTTGCAAAATGCCACCCGGATCCGAATTTATTCTTCTATAAAGTCTGGGATAAGCTGATTGGCTTACGTAATATGGCAGAACTCAATGATAGGAAAGCATCCAGTTATTTGCTGAGGTTATCAAACACATTCAAATATCCGTTAGCGTTCGAAATGATATCCGGTCACAAAGACTCATGGGAAAACTGCTAGTTGCCTTGTGTAATGGACACTACTAGACCTATCCATGATAAGGTCAAAGATTTAATAAACAGTTCGTCTCCAAACATGTAACTATGTGGTTTTGTTGAAATTTGCTTTATTTTAATATATTGTGTCCTATTCTAAGGCTTTATTTATATATTTATTTATTTATTTTTACACAGAATATTGCACCGTTATTCGCATTTTAAAATTCAAATTCTTGTAAGTTGTTCTTTAATTAGACACCAATCCTTTACATAAGCATTATCGAAAATAACAGTAGGTATCTGGTTTCTGGTGGGATAGTCAATCATCTACACTATTTCGTATAGGAAATGCCTTTGATTCCACAATGACTGTGTCTCTTTGAGAGAGAAAATGACCACCTGTCATAAAGAATCGTGTATGTCCAACAAACTTCTACAAAGAGCTCTTTTTTTAACCCACTACCTCCATTCATCAAGCTGACCAATGGAGGAATCCAGTTTTAACTATGCCACACCTATCTTTGGCTAAGCCCCACCCACGCTTTGCCAGTGTTTGCGATCGGCCGACCCCTGTACTCTCTGAATCTCAATTTTCAGAAAACTGTACAGGCAAACTGTTGAATAGTTTGAAACTAATTTAACTGGGTGCTGTTGCTGCACCCAGTCAAATTAGTTTCAAAATATTGAACAGAATGTTTATTAAATAGTAAAGACATACAATTTGTGAAACAACGCTTAGTCCGTCATCGATTAAGCGTTCGTGATGAATTTAGTTACGCCAGATTATGACGTCAGGATACACGTCACGTAGTTGATTATGACGTCATATACTTGTTGGATAAACTTGAATCCTGCACTGAAGGAGGACGCAAATACCAAAATACGTCATTTGTTAGCCGAGGACGTAGACACATAACAGGGAATAAGAAATCGAAGTCCGAACATATCCGTCTGAATAGAGGGTACCATTTCTTGCTATGCTACGCCCATTTCTAGATAAGCTCAGTCCCTCGTTACGAGTGTTGGGATCGATTTGAAATTTTGAATTCACAGAATCTAACTTTCAATTACCTGCACAGGTGAGCTGTTGAATATTTTAAAACTATTTGACTGGCGGTTGTTGCTGTCTATGGCAGCGACCGTGCTCACTCAAATTAGTTTCAAAATATGTTCAATAGATGATTTATTACATTGTAAACTCATCTTCAAAGGCATACAATTCGTACGCTTTTGTGACAGAGTTGTCGATCTTCTTGACGGGGCTACCTCATTTTGATAGTGACATCAAATAGCATGTGATGTGTTTGATTATGACGTCAGATACTTGAGTGACAGACAAGATATGTCCATTGGTTGGCTTCCATCATTTCTTTTGACATTGACAAGCAATGCACTTTTTACCTATTTGTAAGAAAGAAGATAATTGTTATTATTAGTTCTTATTTATTGCCCAAAGATTCTAGTTCCAAGGAGAGTTCTATTAATTACAGCTGCCATTGTTTAACATCGATTCTTTCCCATCGTCCGACCTATTCAGATGTGCATTTGAGACATCCCTAACCCATCACATAATTGTGCCTCGATCTACTCTCTGCTCTATCAATGGCTTTTGTCACTGCCAATATCATTCACGGTAGTATGATCTCTACTTCTCTATAACATTCTCATCTATTTAGACCATCAGTATGATTTGTGTTCTTACAATGCTAGCTCTATCCTTGTCTACTACTGATTTAGTCAGCATTTGTAATGTTGCTGTTCTACTGTATAATCCAATACATGTCTTAAAAATATACAAATGTATTTGTAAATGCATTGAACTTGCATTTGCATTTGTAATGGAATAGCCAACACACATCTGCATTTGCATTTAGATGCAAATTTACTACACTGCATTTGTTTTGGAATCATTAAAAAAATTGACATAAATTTTGCGTTTAAGTGCGATAGCCCGCATATGGACCCAAAGCCTGGGTTCTCGTGAGTCGTGGACCTTTCAGCCATCTCATGCTATGCCTCCTAATCTACAATCCTCAAATTATCCTTGGTATCAGGCAACTGATCGCGACACAATTGTAACTTTCCTGACAATCCACTTATTTCTATTCTACCGAAACCCTAATCAACGTGCTTCCTTTACAGTTCGAATCACTTATCCCATGATCAGGGATTGGTTTGTCTGATATTACTGGAATAACTCAGCCCTGCAGACTGTACTTGAATGGCTGGATTACTAGCATCTGTGACTCGCTACCGCTAAACTGCATTTTCGTCCATACCGTTTCTTGCCAATCAATCCAGTAGCAACCGTCCTCTGTCCGCTTTTCCGTAATATCTTTAAGGTCTCCGATTAACCGCTTGATGTCTGTATTTGTTTGAAAAAATTAAAATATTTACTCATTGAATGTCAATTTGCAGGCCAACAGAAGACTATTTTTGAAAATTTACTACTGGAATGACTGGCTCGGTTATTGAGCCAGTCATTCGTTGTTAATTTTCAAAAATGGTTTTATCTTGTCATGCAAATGAACCACTGCAGAGGCCGGGTTTGGCCGGCTACGTCATGAAAGGGTTAAAGGCGTGATGTATTGCTGATGGATACTATACACTATTGCGGCTAATTTTGGGCATTACCTTTCTGAGTAGAAGTTATTGGTTTGATTGGCGTCTAGTAAGCCTCTGATTCTAGGTTCCACTTCACGTCATATCTAGGCTGGTTTGTATTTCAGTCTATTATTGCTAATTTCCCCAGTTTTACACTGGTGCCCATGTATACTCCTGGATGGAGAGAGGCGACGAGGAGTTAAGGAGATTGCCTATGTTTCCATCGATTACTCGCCCGCCACCCGATCGCCTTACAGTTGAGTGGGATTTGAACCCCGACCGGCTGATTACCAGTCGACCACACTAACACCACGGTTAATCATCCCCCATAAATCTTTCTGAGTCGTTGCTAATGGTGTTAAAATATTGGAACGGCCATTCTTTCAATGTAGATTACTATGTGCTGCCAAACCCTAAAAAACTGTAATAACACCACGATGCTCCTACTTGGGAGCTATAAACAAAAGATCGTCCTGACTTCATCTCCTGGAATAGTTTGAAATCTAGTTGCTCTGAGATGCTCTCTATTACATTTCCGGGAGTGGAACTCAGAGAGACTGCCACGGGGTGTGGTGTTCAGGAGCCACTCCTGGTCTACGGGCATATAGCTCCACGGATACTTGATTGCTTTATGTTCAAACGGGAGCGTGTAAAGCATAAAGCTACACATGTCGCCGTCGTCGTCGTCGTCGTTTTCTTCGCCTTCGTCATCATCGTAGTAGCAAGGTTGTAGTTGTCGCCTTAGAGAGAAGGCAAGCTGCAACATATCTGTGCGTGCGTGCGTGCATGCGTGCGTGCGTTCGTGCGTGCGTGTGTGTGTTCACTCCGTACTTGATGTGCACCAGTGTGTGCAAGTCTACTGGGTAAATGTCAACGTTTGCTGATGCGCAGATCAGGGCCCCTTAGCGCCTTTGTGCCTTTGAAATCTAAATGGTCTTCTACATTTGTGAAAGCAAATATTAGTCTTTGGTCCAGTGGAAAATCTTTTCTAGTTTACCTAATACTTTTTTCTTTCGAGAATCTTTAAAACGGGCGTCTAATGAGTCATTTCATACCAAAATGTAGGTACATTAGTCACAAATCCTAACTACGAATACGTAAGGTGAATTGTAAACTACCATGCAAGTAAGCGGTGCAATATCCTGTAACTAATTCGACTGGAAGCTGTTGTTCGAGGCAGTCAAGCCAGTAACAGAATATTCAACTGGTATTACTTATTACCCATCCTAGAACAAATATTCCCAATTCGCTAAAGTATCCAGGCTGTGCGTCGCACATGACTATATGACCACATGTACCAAATAGAAGAATTAATGGATTTTTGTATTTTTAGTCTTCATTTGACTATTTCTGCGGCATTTTGAGAGATCTACAAAAGAAGTTATTTGCAATACTTTTACGCATGTACCTGAATGCAAACGGGAATACTTCTCATAATAGGCATGGTATGTCATCAATAATAGTCGAAACATAGCTGTTATTATAATGAATTCCAAAGGTACCCACGTTTATAAACATATAAACAATCCAGTTACAAAATATAAAGCAATTGTCATTGCATCATCTTATACAAAGATAGCAAAACACTGATGTGTGGGAGACCGAATAAAATGCTCTCTTGCTCTTTCTATTAAAAAATCATTTTACTATAGGATCACAAGGCCCTTTGAATGTCTGGACCGAACCGGCATTGCGAGGGTTGCTGGCCTATTGCTACGCCACTGCCAAATATCAAACTAAAATGGCGGCTTCGAAGTCTATCAGCATTGAATCTTTTTAAATATGTCCTAGTTTTATTGTTTCAGGATAAGTTTAGCACATGTTCTATTCATGATCAACATCTCTACCCAACAACAACGTGAGTGTTTCGTGTCGCTACAGCCGTCACATTACTTCAGAGAATGCGAACATTCATTAGACAAGGGTATCTAGATTTCTCTTGACACCGGCCATGAAATTCACATGTTAGTAAATCGATGGCTGCTCGCATGGCTGGTTGTTCCAGACATTCGGTTGGTATTGTACGATAATCAAACATGGTCGACAATGGAATGATCCGACTGTCACTCAAGTATCTGTTGTCAGAATCAAATACATCACATATTTGCTGACGTCACAATCATTATGACTTAGAGACTCCGTCATGGGGCTAGAAGTCTGCCAAGCGTGCGAATTCTTTGATGTATTTACAAGCTATTAAACATTCTGTTGAATATTTTGAGACTAATTTGACTGCAAGCTGTTGCTACCACAGTGTAGTTCGGATCGACCGGTCGGGTACCGGTCGTACCAGCTAAGCTGGGTACGCACCGCCCATCTAGGATTCGTTTCCTGAACATGCCCCTCTGGATAGAGCTATAAGCGTATACAGGCCTATGGGAGAGAGAGAGAGCGTGTCGAAAAACGACTAAGTTCGTTAAAACGCATTATGCGCATGCGCGCGACGCTGTTTCTATGGAGCGCGTAGTTGTGACCTAGATAGAATGGCGCTTTTAGTGTACCGAGCTGGTACTCTGTAATTCTTATTAATTGTCTGTTCCCGTTAAATCTGGCATTAATCAAAACCAGAATTCGACGGGCTTTCTAAATCTGTAAACCATTTCAAAATCGGTTGAGAAATGGCTGGGTTATCCAGGAAAAACTCTTCTTGATTATCTTCAAAATATTGCCCTGACGTCATAACCACGTGGACACAAAGCTTCTAGAATGTTCTAGAACTTTCGACGACGCTATTATTAGCAAAGCTCTGACTGGCTGTTGATCGAGCGATGATTGGACGAAGCCTGCGCCTGTGACGTCACGGAGAGTATAAAAGGAGAAGCGACTGAATGACATGACTTGACTGAATGACTTGACTGAATAACTTGACTTGACTGAATGACATGACTTGACTTGACTTAAATGACTTGACTGAATGACTTGACCGAGTGACTTGACTGAATGACTTGACTTGACTTGACTGTACCTACTTGACTAAATGACTGGACTGAATGACTTGACGTGACTGAATGACTTGACTTGACCGAGTGACTTGACTTGACTAAATGACTTGACTGAATGACTTGACTTGACTGAATGACATGACTTGACTGAATGACTTGACTTGACTTGACTGAATAACTTGACTTGACTGAATGACTTGACTTGACTTAAATGACTTGACTTGACTGAATGACTTGACTTGACCGGGTGACTTGACTTGACTAAATGACTTGTCTTGACTGTACCTACTTGACTGAATGACTTGACTGAATGACTTGACTTGACTTGACTGAATAACTTGACTTGACTGAATGACATGACTTGACTTGACTTAAATGACTTGACTGAATGACTTGACTTGACCGAGTGACTTGACTGAATGACTTGACTAAATGACTTGACTTGACTGTACCTACTTGACTAAATGACTTGACTTGACTTGACTACATGACTTGACTTGACTTGCCTGAATAATTTGACTTGACTTGACTGAATGACATGACTTGACTGAATGACATGACGTGACTTGACTTGATTGATGACTTGACTGGACTTAATTGACTGAATGACTCGACTTGACTTGACTGAATGACTTGATGTGACTTGACATGACGGAATGACTTGACTGACTGGACTGAATGACTTGACTTGACTGAATGACGAACTGACTGAATGACTTGACTTGACTGAATGACTTGACTTGACTGACTGGACTTACTTGACTGACTGGACATACTTGACTGACTGGACTTACTTGACTGAATGACTTGACTTGACTTGACTTGACTGAATAACTTGACGTGACGTGACTTGACTGAATGACTCCGACCTGACTGAATGAATGGACTTACTGGACTGACTGGAATTACTCGACTGACTGGACTTACTCGACTGAATGACTTGACTTGACTGACTGGACTTACCTGACTGACTGGACATACTTGACTGACTGGACTTACTTGACTGAATGACTGGACTTGACTTGACTTGACTGAATGACTTGGTAGAATAACTGACGGAGAACTAGAACATGACAATGCTAACCTTTACTACTAACCGTCCTTCGGAAGGGACGTAAAGAAGTTGGCCCCGTCTGCCCAGTGGTTATGCTGAGTGGACGTGAAAGAACACATGGACTGAGGTTGGAATCCCTCGGAAAATGATAACATTGAAATGCTCTAAGACACCCAGAACTGAATGAATGACTGACCGAGTAGCCTGACTAACTAATTAGACTGACTAAATAAATATGGACACTGATGCACTGACTATCTAAAATGACTGACGATAGATCGACCAACTGAGAGACTATGTAGACTAACTAATTGTATAGATATCGACCGACCACAGACGACAAGATATATAAATATATATAAACATCAACATTAAAACGAAAAAGGTAAGTACCTATGACAGGACGTATGCAGATATACATATATGTAAGTAAATACTGGAAAAGGATTACAAACCTGAAGAAGTAAGGAAAGGCAGAGTAGGTAAATTGATGGCCTAGAAAGAATGAAGGTAAGTTACATTACATCAACTGACTGGTTGACAGACCAAAACATAAGAAAGCCAGTCTAAAGCGCCCAAAGGTTGAAGCCCAGAGAACATACACTGAAGACAAAACAAAGAAATGGAACTCACTGCCACCTGATCCACGGAAATAAAGGGGTTGTGACAGCGATTTTACTGCTGCTTACAAAGAGGTCAGGCATTCAATTGCCAATGGTAATACTATGCGCTCTGCGTAAAAAAGCCAGACCCCCTAACGATGCAACAAACGAAAGGGAAAACACTACGATCTACTAACAGAAAAAGGGGTTGTGACAACGACTTTACTGTTGTACACAAAGAGGTCAGGCATTCAGTTGCCAATGGTAATACTATGCGCTCTGCGTAAAAAAGCCAGACCCCCTACACGACTAAGAAAAAAAAAAAGAAGAAAAAAAAAGCGGCACGGAAAACACTACGACCCAGCCAACAGATAAGGGGTTGTGACAGCGATTTTACTGCTGTTCACAAAGAGGTCAGGCATTCAGTTGCCAATGGTAATGCTATGCGCTCTGCGTACAAAAGCCAGACCCCCCTACACGATTAAAAAAGCGGCACGGAAAGCACTACGACCCAGCTAACAGCTAAGGGGTTGTGACAGCGATTTTACTGCTGTTCGCAAAGAGGTCAGGCATTCAGTTGTCAATGGTAATACTATGCGCTCTGCGTACAAAAGCCAGACCCCCCTACACGACTAAAAAGCGGCACGGAAAGCACAACGACCCAACTAACAGCTAAGGGGTTGTGACAGCGATTTTACTGATGTTCACAAAGAGGTCAGGCATTCAGTTGCCAATGGTAATACTATGCGCTCTGCGTACAAAAGCCAGACCCCCCTACACCAACCACGAAAGAAGAAAACTGAAAAGGGACGTGACAACGATTATACTGTTGTGCATGTAGAGGTCGGGCATTCATTTGCCAGTGGTAATACTATGCACCCTGTGTACAAAAGCCACGTGACCCCCTATTCATAACAACACATTACATGCGGAAGGGACTGCACGACCTCGCTACGCCTGCCATCCCAATAGGACAAAAGAAGCCAAGAAAACATCTACCATATACAGAAAATACAGTGTAAAAAGGTAAGTCTGACTGCACTAAGGACAGACAATAAAAACAATACTAAAATAACTACTAACCGTCCTTCGGAAGGGACGTAAAGAAGTTGGTCCCGTCTGATTAGCATTGAAGCAAATCGGACGTTAAAGAACTCATGGACTGAGGTTGGAATTCCTCAGAAGGTGACACTTTTGATAGGCTTTCCGACACGTTTGGCACATGTAAAGGTACAGGGGCAGGATAGATCTGGAAATCTTTGGCCAATGGGCCAAAGCCCATTGACCCTGCCCATGAGCCGTCAAAACAACTTGTTTGTATGTGGGTATACACACACCTACCTAAAAAGAGGCACCTTTGTGTATAGCCACATACGGACAAGGGTAACATAAAAATGTTGGTCGAGTGTAGTCGATGAGTGGTCGGTCCATCTGCTGAAAGACGTGCTGCCTGATTGTGTCTGACCTGGGGAAGACTCGGCGAACGAACTGAGATGGAGACGAGATGTGTAACCCTGACAATTGGAGACTGGGGGAAAACTGCCTTCCATGCCTGATGAAATCCAGCAGACCCACACCTTCATGATCGACATGGCCTTGCTCGAGAGATCACCATCCCTGTCGGTGTAAATGCTGAAGCTCTCCTTCACAACCAATCTGCACAAATATAAGAGAACAGCCTTCTTCGCAGCCTGCGCCTTCACTGATGACGGACAATGACTAGGCCCATCAATACCTAAACAGCAACACTCAATCAATTTATCATTTGAAACGGCAACAGGTTATAATTCTAAGTTAGTAACTCAGGTCCTAATTTCTGCAGACACTAGATCTTTAGTTTCTTCTTCCCGTTTCTTATTCAGTTAATCACATGCCATTATGTTAATTTGTTTCTTCTCAGTTGATAGTATTATCATTGAGTTTCATCATAATATTTTTTATTTTTAAATTGTCCTGATTTCTAATTTTGAGATTTTATTTTACAGACTGCCCTCCAGCCCCACCCCACCACCTTGAGAAATAAAGTAATTACCCCTCCCACCCCTTCCTCAACACTGCATACAACATAGACACTAGCCAACTACAATACATTAGGAAACATCAGGCAACACACTCCCAGCAACAACTTAAAAAAATTTCTGACTTTTTTCAGTTTTCACTTATTTAGAGCAACCCTTCGGGGAAGCAACGCAACCCTTCGGGGAAGCACCTCTAAGAGCGAGTCATGGCCCAAATACATCTAGGTGTAAGCGGCCAATAAATACCAACTGAAACGAAAACGAAAAAGATCGAAAGCATCATCGGCCAGGGGCCGAACAGGCTGGAACTGTACCAACTATTATCAAGCGCGACACGCGTCTTTCTTCGCTATGTGTGAGGTTTTTATCCCGTAGAGTACAGTTTCCAACCCACCGCACTAAAACAATTCTGTAGCTCCCCTTTTACGGGAGTAGTTTGGAAACTTTTGATAAGAACGTTCACGAATACAACATCTACATTCGGAACACAAATTTGCGGTGAGGCCCTTGCGGCCTGATAATGTGACTCTACAGATGTAGAGGCAGGATGTTCTTTGGTGGATGACTCGCCGGATCTGCCGGCCACGCCTAGAAGTGGTATTTCAAACGCAGCCGCACCAATCGTGTGGGTTCTTTCGACTTTCGACCGTAGCATGTGAACTCTGCTCGGTGCGTCTTCAGGGCTGGCTGACGTACCCAGCACCATGACGCTTTGTTTTGTATCTTCATCCACATCTGACAACCCCCGCTAGTGATCGGGTTGTTTACACTTTCCATCCGTACCATCGGTGTACGGGAACTTTCTTCACCACGTAGTACTATCGTATCTTTTGCTGACTGACCGTTAGACATTCTGAATAGGCTTACAGTGCTGTGCAATGCCAACCCCCCCCCCCCCCCCCCGCGCTATGGACGTTCTTGCTGGAATCTTGTTTGCGGAAAACAGCTTGCGGGAACCAGCCTGCGGGAACTTTCAGGTTCCGGAGAGCGCATCATCTCACGTCGACTACAGATCTACGTGTCAATTTCAGTGACACGGTAGCCTAACTTGGGAATGACTACCAAATATTCAAGTAACTATACTTCACCG
The DNA here is from genome assembly GCA_034401795.1 of Chaetoderma sp. LZ-2023a. NCBI lineage: Eukaryota > Metazoa > Mollusca > Caudofoveata > Chaetodermatida > Chaetodermatidae > Chaetoderma > Chaetoderma sp. LZ-2023a. The sequence goes on along the minus strand of CM067369.1, from coordinate 153,722,398 downwards.
TTTGATTATTTCTCTATATAGGTTTTGTTAATTATCTTATATCCGTACTAACGGTTCCGATGACTAAAAGGAACCATAACGGTCATAGGACCAATAGTTATAATTTCTGTATTTGTTAAATAGTTATTTTCATTTTCCTCGATGTGTTGCTAACCGCACTATAATAGGTTCGTTGACCTGTACTAATATATCTACCGTAATCGTTTGACATCGTATTGCTTGTTCTGGTTAGATTATGTATATATATGGCCAGTGGCCATCCGTTAACTTGTTTTAATATAGAAAATATAGGAATGCAGTGCACGTAGGAAACACTGCCTCTATGTCTTGTATTTTCGTATGCTCTTATTGTAGTTTTATCTAGTATATTTTAGGTAAACACATTGTGTAGAATCACGCATTCAACTAGTTGGTGAACATTAATTTCTTCTTTTTTTTGCAATTAATCCCATGCCAATCTGTAACGTGCCATGTTGATTGTTCCATTGTTTAAACATGAATGCCATTTCAAATGTTTTATTTTAACTTTTGCATAAAAAAATTCACTATTTTGACGACCATTTTGAATTTTGAGCCATGTGGTAGTCATTTGGGATTTTGAAAATCGTTTCTTCAAGATAGGAATTCCTAAATACACGTGGCTACACGTTTAAATTGTCTGAATCAGTCGATATTTATATATTTTCACCGTTACCCAACTCAGCACCACCCTCACCCACTCCCTTAAAGGGGGTGGGGAGGGAGGTGGAAGAGCATTTTGAGCCATATGGTAGCCATTTTGGATTTTTAAAATAGGTTTTCCAAATCGGGCATGCAAAATACTGCACACGTAAATTATCTAAATCGGTCACTATTTAGACAAACCGTCCGATTTTCAACGTGACCCCACCCGTCTTCTTAAAGGCGGTGGAGTATTTTGGTGAACGTTTATCAAAAAGGCAATCGGCACCATCCGTTTCCACGGAAGAAAATTGTTACAAGATCAATTGCAAACATAAAGTAAACACCATTTCCCTAGAAAGCGCAATTCTGAAACAGACTAAATTACTTACTTAATGTTGGCGTCGCTAACGTGCAAGGGAGGCAATCCTGTATTTTATGGTCACACAGAAGGTGAGGGGTCACCGGCTTTATCTCCCCTAACCAAAACCGGCCATGTAACGGATAGATAGATAAATTGTACATTTATATTGCGCTGAACTCCATGCGATTGCATAACCCGTGACGCAGATACCGCCATCTTTGTTTATCGCGTATCGCGCGCATTGCACTATGGGACTGTTTGGGGAGGGGGGGGGGGGGGCAGTCGATCGTGCGGGCATAAACAAATGCACGTCAATGTATGGTTTTATGCTCATATCAGCCAAAAATGACTTCTGCAGTGGTCTTGAGAAATGGCTATTTGCAGACCAAGGGAAGAATATTTTTGAAAATTTACCATTGGAATGACTTGCTCGATAACCGAGCCAGTCATTTCAGTGGTAAATTTTCAAAAAATGGCTTGTCTTGGTCTGCAAATGGACATTTTCTTTGAGAATTTGAGGGTTAAAGGGTTAAACAGAATTGGCCTTCTCCGAAAATCTCCCTTGCCCCACCCATGCAGCTTATGGCCCCGGGCTGGATTCATGAAACATACTTAAGCATAGGAACATGCATAATGATTAAGTGTAACTAACAAATGCAGCATTGTGATTGGGCCATAGCTAATTGTCTACTTTACACAAGGTATACGTTAGGTATACTTCGTGAATATGTAACACCCCCCACCTACTCACCCATTCATGGCCACTACATATATATTATTTGCAAAACAGACACCTACACATCACAGGATTATAGTATGACCAATCAGAACAGTCATTCCGGAAAGCTTGATTATTCTACCCCCCCCCCCCCCCCCACTAGCAACAACACCCCACCCAAACACATTATTATTTATTAACTATCTATGGCAATATATTAATAAATAATTGTCGAAATTTCGTCATTCTTGGCTCAAGTCTTCCTAAGACATCCTCTAGCTATTTGATGTTTAAAAATCAACCATTTCAGGTGATTTAAGATTGTTTTTAAAATAATTTATTCGAAATTGGCTGGAGAAGTCCTCCCGCCCCCCCCCCCCCCACCCCCACCCCCACCTAATCAACACAACTCATTGACGAATCAGGCAATAATACACGATTTTCTGAGTAATTTATTTGAAATGCGCTGCAGAACGCCCCCCCCCCCCCTCCCCCACCACACACAAGCACGCACGCACGCACGCACGCACGCACGCACGCACGCACGCACTATATATATATATATATATATATATATATATATATATATATATATATATATATATATATATATATATATATATATATATATATATATATATAATCAATGCAATTCACTGACAAATCAGGCAATAATACACACGTTTGATAACGCCATCGTGCGTATACTGTTCGTCAATCTCTCCCCTAAATTTGCTTAAATGTCCAGTTTTCCCCCAAAAATATTCCAAGCCCCTTTATCTGCCTCGGACCCCAAAAGAAACACTTTTCACGGCGCTTATGCTTTTAAGATTGTAGGCTAATCCTGTCCTATATACTGTTCGTTAATCTATTTAGGAAATCCGCTTTACGCGCCATGACGAAAAAAAGCTGCATAATTAAAATGTAGTTTTTAATAATTAAATTTTAAATAAATAATGCATTTAAGATGCATGTTTTGTGAAGCAAACTCAACAATTATATTTACAAATCTGGCAATAATGTCAGCGCTGAAAGATCGTCGGCGGCTAATACTGTTCGTCAGTCTCTCCCCCGGAATGCGTATTTAGCGTTCATTTTCAGTTTATTTCAGTTTATTTGTATCTAATATATGAGTAGGGTAAGTGTATATTTTAGATATTTTATTATTTTATATCTCGATATAATTGTATTCGCTTTAAAATACGTGTCGTGGAATCTCTCCCCTATTCATTCATAGGGGGAAGAGAAAGACGATATAGCCGTTTTGATCGCATACAATTACTTCTCTCGATATAAGTAAAATTAAACTTTCCAACTATCAAAATTATTACTACAAGCGACGTTATTGGCCGACGTCATTTTAATACACACTGCCCCCAAACGCTCCCACAATGCAATGCGCTTCGAAAGTTCGCACTAGTCACGTGGTTAAAATCGGTCATCCGCGAAACGGGTTATGCTCTAAGCGCTATGCATCTGATAAGGGGAAGATCTACGACGAACAACTTTAACCCCTCTTGTGTCAACTTAACCTTTTAATGGTCGAACTGACCAAAACAACTATGCAGTGGTCTTGTCTATTAGCAGGTCAAGAGAAGATCGAGTATTTTTGAAAATTAACCACTGGAACGACTGGCTCGGTAACCGAGCCAGTCATTCCAGTGATAAATTTTCAAAAACATTCTTCTCTTGACCTGAAGACGGATACTGGGTAAGACAAAACTTGAATTTTCTTTACCATTATCCCTTTACTGGGCAAGCCGGTAAAAAACTTCAGAGGTAAATTTCGCAAAAAAATAGTCTTCTAATATTAAAATCTCTTAAAAACTGTTGACCATTAAAATGCTTAATTGATAGAAAGTAGTATTTTTAGGGCTTTGAAGCGCTGTTGACACAAACGTGGTTAAACCATCAAACTGCGCAATTAAACCCCAGCGCAGACGACCAACTTTTTATGTGAAACTTTGTTGAGAACGATGTTTCGCTGAAAAAGTTGGCCGTCTGTGCTAAAAATTCCATCGAACTATGTTTCTGATATTAAAAATGTTTAATATCGCCTAACATTGTTTTCTCGTGTACGGTGCCAAGCGAAACATTGTTGACCATCTGCGGTGTTTGCTAACAAAGTTGCAAAATACTTTTTATCATTGACTAATCAGCGCTCACCCTGCGCTCGTGTGATTCAAAATGGCGGCCCACATTATGGATGAAGGCGAACATGTGGAGTCTGATGACGCTTTATGGTCAAGAGAGAAGGAAGAATTGCTTGCTGAATTGTTTCACTGTGCGGCTCAAGAGAAACATTTACACGAAACAATGTTTTTGTTGAAAGTCAGACAATGTTGGCCGTCTGCGCCCCACTTAAAGCTCCCTACTTCAGACCATTTCCATATTATGTAGACATATACCACCAACATATCCACGGAAAACAAGACTGCACTACAATTTCTGAAACAGCTTTTGAATGATTTGTAAATTTAAGAACAGTTGAAATCTGTCATTCAAGGTTACAACCAAAGCCGTTCAACGGCAGGACAAGATTTATTGCAGGTCGATCTGTTGATGTTGTCCGTGGTGATTTTGATTTAAACCTATTTTATTGTACGAAAATGACAATGGGATCGGATACACGTTCTTCCAACTTAGATAAAAGCTCTCCCAACAACAGAATTATTACTAGGCAGAATATATAAATTAAGTGTATATACGAATTATGAAAGGAGAAACATATAAGGAGTAGAAGCATAAGATAATAAAAGCATTGCGAGAAAAGAATGGGGAGAGAGAGCGAGAGCGAGAGAGAGAGAGAGAGAGAGAGAGAGAGAGAGAGAGAGAGAGAGAGAGATAGAGAGAGAGAGAGAGAGAGAGAGAGAGAGAGAGAGAGAGAGAGGACGGAGAGAGAGAGAGAGGACGGAGAGAGAGAGAGAGAGAGAGAGAGAGAGAGAGAGAGAGATGGCCAAAACAAAGAAAACATTTACAAGCGCATATTATCAAATTCTTCAAGACGAGGTTTCATTCAGTAATTAGGTGTGGACCTGCAATGGCGATAAAGGTTGACAACCCCGCGTTATCATCCGCCACCTACCGGATATCCGTCAGTTAAGAAATTTAGTCGACCCACCAGCGCCAAATATATCACGATCATCACTATCAGTGTAAAAGAATAAACACGTTTTAGGTTGGCTGGGCAGCACGCGATCTTAATCTTTCAACACTTATTTTTTGTTCAAGCAAGTTTCCATTTTTTTCAATTCAAAATGTCCATTTGCAGACCAAGAGGAAATTTTTTTTTTAAATTTTCCACTGGAATGACTGGCTCGATAACCGAGCCAGTCATTCCAGTGGTAAATTAAAAAAAAATCTTCTCTTGGTCTGCAAATGGACATTTCTCAAGGCCACTGCCGAAGCTGTTTTTTTTTTTTTTTTTACCGATTTGAGTGTTAAAGAGTTAATTTTTCAACACATATGTTGCCGTTGTACTAAACATATACTGGGAAAATATAGTTCATCGATCAATACTTCAAAATAAATATGTGTTTTAGTTATTATTATAGATGACGCTACAATGGAGGAAGCCACTTTTAGCTAGGCCCCGCCCATCTCTAGCAAAGCTCCACCTACGCTTCGCCCGTTTTGAAATCAATCAATCCCTGCGCTCTATAAATCTCAATTTCCAGAAAACTAAACAGGTAAGCTGTTGAATATTTTTAAAACTAATTTGATTGAGTGTTAGGCAGCAACAGCGCCCAGTCAAATTAGTTTCAAAATCTTCAACAGAAAGTTTATTAAATAGTAAAGATATACATTCGTACAACATGTCGAACTATTAAGCGTTTGTGACTATATCGCGTCATTCATGACGTATTTAATTACGACGTCGGCCTACACGTGACGTGTGTTGATTATGCCGTCATATGATTGACTGAGAAACTGGATTCATCAATTACCAGATGCCACTTTAACTGCAGAGCACGGAGATTTGCAGTTACTTAATTTACACTTCCAGTTTTAGCTATCCCCCGCCCACCTCTAGCTAAGCTCCACCCACAACCACACCTCGCTCGTGTTGGGGGTAGATCTATCTCTGATCTCCCTGACTATCAATTTCCAGAAAACTATACCGGTAAGCTATTGCATATTTTGGAACAGCGCCCAGTTAAATTAGTTTCAAAATATTCAACAGCATATTTCTTAAATAGCAAACACACAATTCGTACAACATGACGGACTATTAAGCGTTAAATACGGGCTTAATATAATCATTTATGACGTAATGATTATGATGTCATCCTACACGCCGCTTAGCTGATTATGACGTCATATGACCTCAGATTGATAGATGGATACCCTGGAAAGGTCCATTAGCTATTGTTAAAGTTTATCTCATGAGAATCTCGAACTTCGACCGCGCGAGCCCACGCGCTAACGTTTCAGGTTATGCCAAAGCGCTGCCGTCTCGTGACTCAAAAGGTGACGCGGTCTCTTCAGCAGGTGTGCACACGTAACTGTTGCGAGATAAACAGTGCATTTGGTGGGCTATCGTTATCAGTTTAGGCTATCTGTGCCCAAGTCCTGCGCATATAGATCATATAGATCGCGAGGTCTAACTAGCACATGATAGGGCTGAATGTTAAATAGACTACATGACATATAGGTATTGATACGTTATTATGTCAAGTAGCTAAGTAAATATAACCATATATTCAGTCGGACAGCTATTATGACCTTACGCAGTACAGACGCTATATCTATATGTAGTGCTGGAATAATAATATATCTAAATAGTATAAAAGTGTATGGTGAGGGTATTAAGCGGTTTAATCATAGTATTTATAATGAAATTAATTCGTGTTTCGGTAAATTGACGATTATGTCTTATTAAAACAAATGGTTTATAACCAAAGCTAACAACTGAACTAGTATTCGAAACATTGGGGTTTTTTTTACAAATTTAGAGCCATCTGTCGATGTTGATGATATCTCTTATCTAGCCTCGTTCTACGTCTATATTATATACAATTCACTGTGATGAAGGGCTTTAAGCTAGAAGAGGACTAATAGCAAGTCATGAAGAAAAAACCAAACAAAGTACAGGGAAAGAGTGTTCCACCTCGACCGGGAGATTTGCCACCATGCCGAGTATGTGGAAACATGGCCACTGGTTTCCATTATGGCGCAAACACATGCGGAGCGTGCAAGGTAACTAGCTACAACAATACGACGACGACGACAAGTGGGACTGATGTGGATGGTAACAACAACAGCCAACATCATCATCATCAAAACTACCACCATCACCGCACCCGATACCACAGCCGCCGCCGCCACCACCACCACCCCCACCACCACCCACCACCACCATATTAAAGTGAAGAAATTGAGATTACTGTCTACAATTTGAAATCAATATAAGAATTTACAGTTTTGCCATAAAACACGTTATTTAAGCGTGTTGTTACTGTGGTATGACCAGATTGTAATACCTATTCACGGTAACGAGTCATTGTGGATAGTGGCACAATACATACAATGTTAAGGCACCGTTCCAATCCTCTCAATTCTCAACAATGCTATCATATTCTCAGAACAGGAGCATGGATGGCCAGTTCTTATGACAGATTATTTGACTAGTCAAATGTCGGGTTTCTCTCCAAACTGTATATGGTGTTAAGACCTACCTACAGTGAGAAAGCTTTAACTTTTAAACCATGTAGCGACGTGGGCCCCTAAAAGCAAAACTTAATGGGTTCAGTCAATTTTTCAAGGACCCAATACTATTTAATTATGATGCATCGGCACACAAGATCCCAGCAATGGCCTCCAGTCACATTAATTTCAAAGTATTCAAGAGAATATGCTATACATCGTAAAGAATTTGCTTATTAAGGATTGAAATGGTTAATTAAATTGGCCCAACCTGTTATAGAGTCCTCAGATACATAAAATGATTTTCTGTTCACAATCTTAAAATATAAATGAAAACTTTTAGGTCACCACCTGGCCTAGTGAGTTTGAAATTTTGGTATCCCAGCCCCAAAACTAGTAGCCATGGGCTACAGTGCCCCTGCTAGTCTTCTTCACCGCTTACCTACTCCGCTACCTGTAAAAGCTCCGTAAATTACAATGTGAATGACAGCCTTACCCAGTGACTGCATTAGTACGTATTTATCTGTATCGTTAGTAATAGTAGTTGCTTTATGTTTCAAATCCGCCAGCCACGCTTTAAATGCGTGCAATATTATAAAGCAGATAAATGTGATACAGATAAGGGAATGTGACAGGACATGAATAATATATAATCTATCAACAATAATCTATTGGTGCAATACAATATTTGAGATGAGATTAGCATCTCTTTAATGACCCAATGTGCGTAAATTCAAGATGGCCGATGCTGACACCTAACCTGTATTCTGAAACTTTCAGAGGCGCTGATTCTATCTGATGTGCTGTTTACGTAATCAAGAAACGTAACTCTTATAATCAGAATACTGCTATTATCTTTTGACCGAATAGTGTTATTATTATCTTGGATATTAATTAATATATTCAATGAAATTTATTAATATTTTATTGAAATTCCATCCCGTAATAAAGGGCGGTTATCCTCACCAAGGGATGGCACATAATATCTAGATGTACCGCATGGGACGGGATGGAATTACAAGTTAATCTCAATAAATTTCATTAAATTTATTAATTCTAATCAGTCCCACTGGTATATATTTATTATTTGAGAAATTTAGAGAGATGCCTTTGATTTATCTACTGAAGCAGTCAAAATATTTAACTGTAAATGAGCGATGTTAGGATATGCAATCTAATCTAGCTTGTCTAGAAACACGCTTACTTCCCTTGCTATTATATCCTGTTTTCCACAACAGCATTTCCAAATGCAACATAAAATGTAACAAGCTTACTATAGAATTTCTGGAGAACTGACCCTCTTGATTCAACAGCAGTCCGCATAATGGTGGCTCCTGGCATAATCTTCAAAGCTGCTTTAGTTGTTGATGTTGACCAAATGCTATGAGCCTTACAGATGTCAACATTTACATAGACACTAACTAATAATAATTTTATTCATTTAGGTATTGTATCTTTTAATTCTGGTTTATGATCACCGACGTAGCTAATGAACAACCTTGTACAGTTATTGCACAATCCATTAGTTCTATGTATATATTCATTCAATAAGTCACACAGAACAGTTTTTTAGTTGACTATTTTTCGGATACACGTTTCGTGTGGTGACTGTTAGGATTTGATTGCTTCAGCGGATCTCCAAATCTAATTTACAAATGTGTTCACAAACTAGAATATCAATCAAATATATAATGACTGAATTCGCTGACCTGACAGAAAATCAAACAACAGTACGACCATTACTGATAACTGCTTCAATATTAGATAGCTGGCCCATTATTAACTGTCTGACCGCTGCACGCCACCAGATACAAATTTCCATGGGCAATAACTTTGGACATGCAGATTATTTTTTTAACAATTTGACTGAAAGATTTCTGGTGGCTTAGCTTAGAATGCCATACGAGATAATAATGTTGCATGCAGTTCTAGATAATTTATATGTTTGCATGCATCTTCCTCATTCGACCAGTATATTGGCCATTGTATGTTCCACCACAGGATAAATAAACTTGGGAGATCGTTAATTAAAATAATGTCGTGTTTGGGATAGCGTCACTGATTTCCTTCACATTGCAATGTTCCCAATCCACCATTTTAAGTCCTCTATGCATTCCAAAAGAAAGATTGTTCCATCATAATTGCCTAAGCTACTCCTCAATGTTTCCTTTTTAGGATGTACAGTCGCTTTTCACACAGAGGTCCATCACTTACACATGCTTCAAAAGCTATTAATATTCCAATAATTTCAGCAAACTCTCTAACAGTGCACTGCCTTTTCTTTAACAGCTGATAAAGCCTGTTCAGGATTTAAACTACTTTGTCTAAAGTTATATTGGCCGACATTTTCTTGGAATTCAGTATGAAGACTAGAAATTTAATTTCTACAGTAGCTACTAATATTGCTTTATCATGATGAAAGTGAATCCTAGTCTGTTTAGGCAAGTCATCCTCAAATAGAAAATCTGTTACTTTGTTATCAGTTTCACAGAGATTTTCTATCTCATATTGATAACCAGCTTAATGCTTTAATGACTAAATTTATTTAAAAAATCAAAATATTGCTTATTGAATGCATACTTTCTGGCCAAGGTAAAACTATTTTTGAAACTTAACAACATTGGAAGGACTGGCTCGGTTATCGAATTATCAAATAAATATTTTTCTCTTGGCCTGCAAATTAACATTCCTAAAGACCACTGCATAGGCCAGTTTTGGCCGGATTAGTCAAGAAAGGGTTACAGTTATCCCTGCGATAATGACTTAAAGCAGTGAATCCAGCTGAAATCAGCTTCATGGAGTTAATGGATTTAACAACACAGTCCTTACAATCAATCTTAGAAATGTTCGCAGCAAAATTCCTAATAGTTTGTCTTACTGAAACTAAAGGTATTGTGACTTTGATGAGGAATCTTTGCACATTGACCACTGCCACTGGAATGCATGGGTGCATTAGCCTGATCCCTTACGTAGTGATATACTTTAGGCGTTGCCAGATTACTACAATTCTTTGGCCTAAGATATGCCTGTCTATGCTGTTTTAATTTGTTTAGTCTCTCTCTCCTTATTAGCACTAGGGCGGAAAGAAAATATTAATTGAATCGACCAAGCTGTGCTCAGTATCAACTCCTTTAATACAATTCCTGCATATCATTCAACACAGCATTACTCAGAGTTACCTCAGTCTCATTATCGCTGTCAGAATCATTAATCACAGAGCTTAGTCTTTTTGTAATACATGAGAAAATGGCAGGTTTTCCCCCACCGGCGTCCCCCCCCCCCTCCAACTCGTCATCATCATTTGTATAATGACAAGAGGTAGGTAAATGACACCGTTTCTCAGGCGGCTTATATTCCATTTGCTTATCAAGTTTACTAGGTTCTGTACCATTAATACTGTCACCGGCCTGTTGTGATATCAACTTGTTTATAACGGCTATCTGTCTTTGATGTATCTCTTTTAATGAACTGAGCATCCATAGCATATTAGACCAATGTACTGCTGAATTACACTGGGTCACATATACCCCACTACACTCAGCATCCACACTGATTTCAGAAACAGTTATTGAACTATCTGTCGTCATGGCTGCAGTATTTGCACTCTGAATAATAAGTTAGAAGGTGAAACATTCACCAGACTGGCATTCAAATTATCTGCCATTGAGGCAGTGACCGTAAACTGAATATATTCTGTAACATTCCAGACCAAACATTTGCATTCTGGGACTTGGGCCCTGTGATACCCGTCTAATAACTGTGTACTTCGATACATTAATGACTATAGTGGGAAATATAAGGTCAACCATATCGTCCAAAAATTCACACACATGACTATTTTCACAAAACACTGAACAAACATCACATTACCACACATGATTATACATAAACAATGATCACTATTACATCTTTGTACCAGTACTATATGCCACACGGTAGATAACACCCCTTTAAGAAAGTAATGATACTCCATTTGATAGCACGCCCTACTCACTCTGAGTAACCTGCCAAACTGAGTACCTGTCTTCATCTCAAATAATATAAACGTACCACAGGGACTGGATGGAACTATGGCTCGACAGATTAAAATAATATATTGAGTTGTGCGGCTAATTGAATCTATTTTAATACTTTGAACTCTGCATTCCCAGAATATCAATTTTAAAACTGTTTTCAAATATAAAAAATAATGTTTATTAAATTGTAAATTCAACAATGACATACAATCATATCGTTACTGTCGGACCTTTGCATACTTTGTGCCGGACATACGTCATTTGATTGTGACGTCAGCTAAAAAGTGGAGCATTTTGATAATGACGGAAGATACTCGACTGGCATATCAAATCCATTTATAGACACCATATTTACTATAGGAAATGCAGGGGATGCCATCTGATATCATCTAGATTTCACAATTTCCCCAGGTGAGGGTCCAAGACATTTAATATGACTACCGATGGTTCGGGTGTTTGATAGGTGCCCTCTTTAGTTAACTCCAGCCCTCCAAACATCCTGGATCCGCCCTGTTCAGTACCCAAATCGAAAGGCGTTCACATATCAGCCTTTCAGAAACTGCGTGGTTTCTTGGAGGAGCCTGGGTTGGAGCTGAAATAGAGATCGCTCAGATGACAATGGAATGAGAATTTCAGGAGATGGAATAGCAATAATGCGAATGGAACATGACGAATCTGATAATACAAATAATAATAATAATAATAATAATAATAATAATAATAATAATAATAATAATAATAATAATGTGGACAATAAGCCACATTAACCAGGAAGACAAATTTCGTCTATGAATATCCTAAATTGGTTCGGATATCAGTTGACGACAATCAATGCAGTGATGTATGTAATGCAGATATAAACACCTCCACTACTTGCAGCATCAGCGCCCGAATGACAGACACTATTGACAGTGCTCATTGATGATTCGTGAAAAAATTAAGTAATTTATCTTGAGCTAGCAGCTACAGATGGCTTGTCAAGATATGGACAATTTGATTATTCGCGTAAGTGAGCTTCACATCGTGATGTCACACTTGCGATCAATCGGTACCTATTTTGAGAACAATGGAGTTGGTGTCAGACAGCCCATATTGTAACAGTTCAAATTATGTTTGCTTTGTATCAAGAAGCTTTTTCTTCTAGCATCCTCAGTTGCTAGCACCCATTGAGGAAGTCGCTAATGGGCTTGTCAGAGCATTTCAAAAATACAATAGTAAGGTTGTAAATTACACACACACGCGCACGCACACACGGACGGACGCACGCACGCACGCACGCACGCACGCACGCACGCACGCACGCACGCACGCACGCACGCACGCACGCACGCGTGGTCCATGTCATTGCATCTTGGCAAATAATAGAGCCAAAGCACCCTCTCTTTTCTGTTTTGCGTCAGTACATGCAGATGATGGTAGATATGATGTTCTTTATCATGCCAGTACACACTGGCAAATGCGATCTACATTCGATTGCCGTAGAATTGTTCACAAAGATCTTTACGCACATGATCGCATCATCTATGCCCACATTATTCCCATCTACCTAGCCAAAATGAAGTGATTCAAGCCATCGGTTCACGAAATCCATAAAAAATTTATTGAAGTCAACGGAATAGTAAACACGAATTCATGTATACCATTTTGCGCTCTCAGTGCTGATCATGCTTGTGTGCAAATTAACAGATCAATGAATGTGTTTAGTGGGTTAGTGGGAATTACTTTGAATCCATTTCCGAGAACCACAATCTTCCTGCTTGCTACAAAAGCTCAAGAAATGGCCGGTGCAAATCTACCTAAGCGATCACAACATCAGGGTACGTCTGGTGTTGTACTGGAACGCCATTAAAAGAACATTTGAAATCTCACGGCAACAATTAGAAGTTTTCCAAACCATTTAATGGTTGAAACGGATGACTTATACAACTTAATCACAAAATCAGTTGCACCAAAAGAAGTTGCAGAAGATCTCTGCAAACAAAGTGAAATCGGTAGCAAACTATTTGTAACATGTGTTGCAGACCATATTCAAAGGGAGATGCAAATGTGTGGTAACCAGTGAAGAAGCAGAACCCAGCCAATTGGAAGAGTATGGCAAAGAAAGCTAAAAATAGCGGTCAATAGAATGTTATTGAACGCTGAGAAGACGCGTCACTGTTTGTTCATTTGTTAGTAAACGCATGAAAATGAAGGCTGGAAATCAATCTAAAGGATGCATTTACCAAGCATGAATATTCTGTGCAGCTTAGATCAATGTGTGCTGCTGATAGATGTATGCTTCATGGCTCGATGAAGAGCAAGTTCATGATCATATTAGAGGCGCTACCTTTAACTAATGATCCACAAGTCCGTGAAACGCATCAGCGTATCCTGGACCTGGACAGCCAACAAACGGACAAGCTCTCCGTTGGAGAGGAAGGAAAGCCCCACACTATATCAATGAATGTGGTGGTGATCGATGCTATGGTAGAGATCTAATGAATGGATACACCAGATTCAATGAAGACATACTTTATAACCCATGTGCTGCAGAGATATAAGATGTATGATTAGATGCGCTGGAAATTTGATAGTTATGACATAAACAATTTGTTGAAGATTACAACTCGTTTAAAAAGACAAGGAAGACGACAAGCCGTGTTTTATCATATTGCTAATACAATATACACTGTCAATATGACTAGGAAAAACTGCTTTTATTCACAAAGACAAGCCGGGCATTAACTACATACCTTGCAAATACGATACTAGGTACTGTTCATTCAAACCACTGTATAGTCGTAATATAGTAGTATATTGAGACCTGTGCACAGGTGCACAGGTACACATAAGAATATGAGCCATGTAAGCAGTAAACAAGAGGAAGCTGACACAAAGACAGTGTTGCATATTGTGGATGCAACACAAGTAGGTGCAATGAGTATCTACATCCACTCGCCAGACCCTGATATATTTGTCCTCTCTTTAAGGTGATATCTTGAGATGCGTGAGGACACTTCATTTGTGATAGGAACTGGACAGCATCGCCGGATGCTCACATTGAGGCCCACAGTGCGCACATTCGAAATCAGCAAACTTGTTGCCATTGCAGCGTTCTATGCACCCAGTGGCGCAGATAACACTGGTAGCTTTACAGGTAAATGAAAACGTACTTATTGGAAGACCGTTCGAGGGGCAAGTGATCACATTCTCACTGGCATGGCAGATCTTGGCATAACCACAATGTAAACAAATGAGACATTCGTTGCCATCGAGAAGTTTGTATGTCAAATGTATGTCCAGAACACAAAGCTGTCCAAAGTAAATTACTTAAGGTGATGGCTGTTCAAGGAGAAGCAGGCTCCGTCAGAGAAGCGATCTCCTACATGAGGTGCGCTGCGTGAAGCCATACTACGTGCACATTGTCAAATGGTGGTATGGAACACCGACACGATGCCAAATCCCAAACTACCATCACATCAAGGGTGGTGGGGGGGGGGGGGTGGAAGAGCAAGAGCGGGCTGTTATAACTAAATAGTTGCCAGCACCCAATGTACTGAACTGATCCATCTTGTAAAGTGTGGTTCCGTCAAAAGCAATTGTTCTGCAAAGCAATGCCAGAATCGAAAGGCCGGTTTAGTTTAAACGTGATTTATTTTGCTCAGATGGAAGCACGATAAGACTTAGAGTATTATGCCCGTGTCTCCCATATACATACAGATTATACAACTTTTTTTACAACAAAATGGCGGCAAATCATAATAGCTTAATTAATTGTAGTCTATTAGTGTGCATAAGTGTGTGGATGTTGAGTATGAGGTGGGGGAGAGTAGGAAGAAAGACCAAGAAAGAGAGAGAGAGGGGGAAAGGAGGGGAGAGAGGGTGAGAGATAGAGAGAGCGAGGAATAAGATCAAATGGAAGAATAGCAGAGGTGAGCTCTAGGTGCTGCCTTCGCCCCGACATGTACGTGTTGGGCTGCTGTCCTTTTACCCCTTAAACTATAAGTTCGCGAACTGGAAGCTACTGAAAGCGGTTTGTGTTAATTATGCATTGACATACCGTATTACAGATCAGTTTGTTCATTTCCAAGTTAGCAGTGTAAGTCCCGTATAGAAGCTGGTTGACGGTAAGATTAGCAAGAGAAATATCGTTCAAGGCAAGCTGGTTTTGGAAAACGAATCTTTGCTTGTTAAAAAGGGCACAATGTAAGAGGTAGTGGTTTGTAGATTCATCATTGTGCCCACAAGAACAACTGGTAGATTCCGACAGAAAGTTGTCAAATAGATGTCGGTTTAAAGAACTACAACCATTTCGGAGCCTGCATAGCATTATATTGGCAAACCTCGGGCCTACGTAATACCACCAAAGGCCGGTTTGAATCGCACAGCTCTGTGTAGTTGCTCTGACAGTGATTATGAGTGTGAGAATCATGAAGATGGCCAAGTGAACTGGGCTGATCGACGTGATGATGACGGCGACAATGGCGAAAACTCTGTTGACAGAAGTGGTGATGAGATTTTTACAAGGAGGCAACATTTCAGTCATTCAAGGCGGGGAGATTTCCTTTATGGATGGCTCCTATACTGAAATGAGAGGTTACTAATTTATAAAGAGAAGGATAGAAGCTGTGAACAAGACTCACAGTTACGTCTCTCTCCGTGCCAGAGATATGCGTTGGCAGCCATGGCACGTTCCCGCGAGTGTAGCGGTGACCCGGAGAGAACAGTTGTAGAAATAACGCTTGTCAATTGAACGGCCATTCTTCTGTTATTGTAATTGCATAGCACGTACGACTACTTATTAGTGTCACTTCAAATTTGCCAACAACAGAATGTAGACAGAATCGGTTACGGTGACAAGAAGTGACTAGCCTTAGTAGCGCATTCTGGAGTTTGAGCAGTGAATGACTACTTGGTACGATAGTCATTAAGTCAGTTTGAACTTGTGTTAGCGTCTGTAGGTTCCGATCCTCTGAATAAATTGACTGTTCCAGTTTATCCATCAATCATATGACGTCATAATCAACTGCGTGACGTGTAGGCTGACGTCATAATCAATGACGGCATGAATCACGAACGCTTAATTAGGCAAGAGCACCCAGTCAAATGAGTTTCAAAATATTCAACAGCTTACTCGTATAATTTTCTGGATCGTCAGGGAGTTCATGGATCTATCGATCTCAACACGGGCGAAGTGTTGGTGGACCTGAGCTAGAGATGAGCGGGACATAGCTAAAACTGCATTCCTCCATTTTGTGACAGTTCAGCAGAGACAAGGAGCTATGATATACTTGGCTAGTACCTCCATGTGACTGACCTTCCGGGGTCACAACTCCTTATACCGCTATTTGGGTTACGTCCCATCCCGTCGTGTATCACAATAACACTGTTTTAATTAGGCACTGATAGGGAATTGAACCCACAGCAGACCGTCGGTTGTGGGTTCGATTCCCTGTCGATGCCAAAATACAGTAATGCCACAACTACATGTATAACTGTTTTAATTAGATTACTGTAACCGATTTGAATTTAAATGCTTTGATATGGATAGCCTGTGGCGGCAAATTATTGCAAACTGTAAACAATAGAAACAGGGCAAATCAATAAATTGATGTATGCTCCCCGAGGGCATACTCTGCAGAGAAAATGAATGGATAACCCCGAAGGCATATGCTTCAGGGAAAGGTTTGGAACTGTGGCTCAGACACAGAGAAACGAACTTGAAATTGTCAATGAGATATCGCCATATTAGGCCATCCTTAAAATATTGTTGGTTTGGGGTAATGATGTTAAATCCACAATTTGGGGAGTAGGAATGATGCGGTGGGCCATCATTCTTTTGGTCTGGCGGGATTTGCCCTAACGAACAATTTGTTACGGTTAGCTTAATAAAAGCAAAATCTAAGTTTCTCTAAATAAACACACTTAGACTTTGCTTGGCACCATATGACAAATACATATAAAACTATGTTCAAAATGAACATAGATATTTTCTGTAATAATCAATACCAAGTTTGGTGACCATATGTGAAAAAGTCTTGAAACTATGGGCTGGAGAAACATTTTCTGTGATATTCAGTCGACTATGAAACGTAGGTCAGCATGACCTACCTTTCATACTGTGCACACCTTCTCCCTAAGATGCATCTACATACCAAGTTTGGTGACCATATGTGAAAAGGTATTGAAACTATGGCCCGGACAAACATTTTCTGTGATATTCAGTCGACAATGAAAAGTAGGTCAGCATGGGTACTTTTGATCCACCTTTCTACTCTGCACACCTTCTCCCTAAAATGTATCCACATACCAAGTTTGATGAGCACATGTGCAAAAGTCTTGAAACTATTCCCCGGACAAACATTTTCTGTGATATTCAGTCGACCATGAAAAGTAGGTCAGCATAGGTACTTTTGATCCACCTTTCTACTCTGCACACCTTCTCCCTAAAATGTATCCACATACCAAGTTTGATGGGCACATGTGAAAAGTCTTGAAACTATGCCCCGGACAAACATTTTCTGTGATATTCAGTCGACCATGAAAAGTAGGTTAGCATGACCTACTTTTGACCTACTTTTCATACTCCGCGCACCTTCTCCCTAAGATGTATCCACATACCAAGTTTGGTGACCATATGTGAAAACGTCTTGAAACTATCTCCAGGACAAACTTATATATGGTGAACGGACGGACGGACGGACGGACAAAGCGCGACTATATGCTCCTGCGAAATTCTTTTCGGTGAGCATAAAAATGTTATTTCTGACTTTTGGATACGATTCATTTTGATATGCAACATTATATATTTTGACATGAAATGACAATAAAAGGCAACGTTTGGCAATTTACACACATTAGCGCATTTTCAGATCCCTGTACATTAACAAATGCGGTCGAATCTAAGATTAGACCGCATTTTAAGCAATGCATTTTACGCCCTTTCACGACGAAGCCGACCAAAACCGGCCTCTGTATTATTCTTGGGGAATGTTCATTTGCAGGCCAAGAGAATACCCTTTTTGAAAATGTCCCACTGGAATGACTGACTCGATAAACGAGCCTGTGATTCCAGTGGGAAATTTTCAAAAATATTCTTCTCTTGGCCTGCAAATGAATATTAAGTAAGTAAATATTTTAATTTTTTGAGCAAATTTCGTCATTAAAGGGTGTATTTGATATGTAGCATGCCATGGGTTAGTCAGCAATTAACTAGATCATGCCACGAATACAAATATGACCATCGGTCACTTTGCAAACGCCTTGTATTTTCCAGTCAGCCGAAGATACTCATTTACCGGAAATTGTTTATTTATATAAATGGAACGAATGTGAAAAAACAATGTCCCATTAATGGCCCTTTCGGGTGGCACCTAACTCAATCTGTACCCGGCCTAACTAGGACTATAAGGCCCGATTTATAAGTCGAACTTCTCATGTGCCGTGCCAGCTAAATCTGCCTGAAAATGACAGAGTCCAGTATATAAAGCAACCAGTCGTCATTAGCGCGGCGCGATAGAAAGTTCGACTTATAAAACGGGCCTTATTGCCCTACAAAGCGTTATTTGCATGCACGTATCGTATCCCACGTGAATGTGTGCAGGGGTGTGGTGGTGGGACCTTGGAGGTGAATGACATGAGGGCAAAATGGCGTCCCTTTAACACTTGAGATGGTGTCTCTCGATTTCAAGACAAATGCACATATTTTAAAAAAGAATTCGACTGGAAGTATGACAGCCACCACTCCAAGTCAAAATAATCAACAGAATATTCCTAACGTCATAAATAATTTACTCGTTCTGCCCTATAATGGATAAACTATTACGCGCAATATCATAAACATTCTCTTTAAATAATATTTTGAGAAATACGTGTCTTACGTACTACTAGCTTCGTAATATCAATATTTGCCATATAAATATCTATGTTTACTCAGGGCCGTCTTACCGCATGGGCACAGTGGGCAGTTGCCCAGGGGCCCCGCAACTTTAGGGGCCCCGATCCATTTGAAAAAAATTAAAAAAATTATCGCTTATTAGCAGTGCCGCCGCCCGTGACTGCCGTCAAAAGAGATTTAGATGCGTAGTATATTCACTATATTGAATCTAGGTCAACTGGCTAGCGGCGAATGTGTGGCGAGACGGCGCTCTTGATTCATTTTTGCTTCTAAGATATACAGGCTGCATATCATGATATGGAAGCTGTCAGTTGGCAAACAAAATGATTATTTTTAATGTTACACACTGTAATTACTGTCTCACTATGGAAGATACTTGTTTCATTTGGGCTCTAACCCTTTAATGGCTATACCGGTCCAAAACGGCCTCTGCAGTGATCTTGAGAAATGTCCATTTGCAAACCAAGAGAATGCAATTTTTGACAATTTACCACAGGGATGACTGACTCTATAAAGGAGCCAGTCATTCCAGTGGTGCATTTTCAAAAATTGTATTCCCCTGGTCTGCAAATGGACATTTCCTGAGAGAAAATTGAATTGCAAAAAAAAAAAAATTTCGTCATTAAAGGGCTAAATAAACTGTAAATCTGACGATGTTAAAAGATCACGAGTTGTTCAATAATGGTAATCACTTCAAACCTGCCTGCTTTGCCCAGGTTAACTTTTCTGGTTCTGAACATATTGGTATTGCATGTTTATATCGGCGAGATCAACAATGGTCAGTGAGTGATACCTACGATACGATGATCTTTATCTGTACTGTACATATACCATATTTAGATGATTACAATAATATCTGTGATCATTGACCTAAAAGGGTCATCATAACCAGGTTTTGTTTCTCTAAGCATGGAAAGCGACATTCTGAAAAATATAGATTTTAAAACCATCATCCAACAATCTCCTGACATAAATGCCACACATTTCCTAATTGAAGAACATGCTACTAATGCATTGTGGGGTAGAATTGACGATATAGTGGTGTGTGGTTAGCCAATTAGGGGCCCCAGTACACTGCTTTGCCCAGGAGCCCCATACATTCTTAAGACGGGCCTGTGTTTACTAGTCCTGAACAACCCTCGTCATTGACAGGACTCAATAAAACATGATTAGTCTACGTGTGTGTATGTGCCTTCATATGTATTATTCGTGATATGTAGCCTAACTTGGTGCTAAGTACATAGAATACACGGACAAAAAAGGTGAAATAAGGGGACTAACGTACCGATGCAATACATGTTATTAACTAGGGCCCTTTAAAACCTTTAACCCTGAATTTTCTCCAAGAAAATTTCAATTTTCTCATATAAAATGCCCTTTTGCAGAACAAGGGGAGAATATGTTTGAAAATTTACCACTGGAATGACTGGCTCGGGTATCGAGCCAGTCATTACAATGTTAAATTTTCAAAAATAGTCTTCTCTTGGTCTGTAAATGGACATTTCTTAAGAGTACTGCAGAAGCCATTTTTGGCTGCTGTGAGTGTTAGAAGGTTAACCCTCAATAGCTAACGAATCGATATAAACTGGATCGCCAGACGTTACGAAAACACATTTAGTTGCGTAAAGGTTTTGCTATAGCAACCAATTCACGGGTTCGATACCTATGTCAAGTATAGAAGGTAAACTAATCAACCGTTCCATAAATGAAATGGTGACATGGCCGACATGTTAGACACAAACCAATGTAGGACAACTATAAAAGCCCGGTTTTCACGATCAGGGTAATCTGATCAGATTTGTCGAATTCGATTAAATCTGACCGTGTAAACACAAAATCTGATGCCTAATGTCTGAAGTCTGGTGTCTGAAGGCGAATCTGATGGTTCTTCAGATTTTTCGATTTCAATAAAATCTGACCGTGTACACCAAAAATCTGAAGTCTGATGTCTGATGTCTGAAGGCGAATCTCTAAATACGTCATCACCGTTGACGCCATTAGCCAACAAGCAAGTTGGATGCGCCCGTGACACTTTGAATGTGGGGCGAATTTAATGAGAGGTTCTATTTATAACTGAATGGCCGGAAGATTCGTTAAGCCCACTTTATAAAATTAAACAGAAAGCAGACGGCGATACTGTCCATAGCGGACCGGCCATATTGTCTGCCGCCACAGTTCGCAACTTCGCAATGACGTCATATTTCGTCTTTAGATTCTTTCTTCAGATTTTTCCATCAGATTTTTATGAAGTGGAAAGGCCCATTGATAGAGCAACATCATTTTGCTAATTTGTCTAACGTTTCCCCAAAATGTTCAGGCCAACACATTCGCCCAAGTTGGCAACGTTGTTCCAACGCACCCAACTCAACCGGTTTTGTGCCCAGTACCATGTTAAGTCCAATATCTAATAAATAGAAGAGAAATACAGTCTATAGGGAATTATCCATTGGTACTATGATTCATCCCATGTCATATTGAAATTTTATTAAACAGCAATACGACGTTCAATTATGTAGTCCCCTACCTTATTTTAAGTGTCGTGCCTTGGTCGTACAAACCACTGTTAGCCAACTGCTATTTTGTCACTGTTTGATCAGTATTGAATCAGCGCCCGATAACCTGATTGCAAATATACATTGATTTGTTTGTTTTATATGATAGTCTATAAGTTAAGAATTGAACTATCATAGTTTTCACCTTGAATCTATGTTAACCAAACAACTGTAGACCAACTGTTTACTAATTTGGCCACTGTTCAGCTAATCTTGTCCATCATCGTATTTATAAACGGCAAGCTTAACGCCCTCCATTAGCCCAATGTCAGGGTCTTTAATGTGGACGGGGTGCTACCAAATAGCTATGCCACGCCCATTTCTAGTTTTTCCACGCCCATTTCTAGCTATACCACGCCCATTTCTAGCTAAGTTCCATTCACTTTGTACGCGAATTTGAATTCACTTTACACTTAGAACCCTGAATGCCGAGAATCCCATTTTCAAGGTCTATGGAAGAATCCAGTTTTAGCTATGCCACGCCCATCTCTAGCTAAGCTGCACATACGCTTTGCCCGTATTGGGATCAATCGATCCATGCACTCGCTGAATCTCGATTTCTGGAAAACTATACAGGTAAGCTGTTGAGTATTTCGAAACTAATTTGGCTGAGCGTTGTTGCTGCCTATGTCAGCAACAGCGCCCAGGCAAATTAGTTTCAAAATGTTCAACAGAAAGCTTATTAAATTGTAAAGACAACCAATTCGTACAACTTGTCGGACTATTAAGATTTGTGATGGACTATATGACTTTAGGCTGCACGGTATGGCATAATGTCAAACCGGGGACGATGTCAATTTTCAAAACGGTTTGAACCGTATATCGGTTTTATGGTGTGGGTCGGGCCAGGGATGAGTGGGTACAATTATTGTAGGTCTCTGTAATATTTTTTCGATAAACATGTAGTAAGTGTACTTGTGTTGTCGGGAACTTTTGGCCCAAAATACACGCACACGACTTTTAATTTCTTTATAAGCATCAGGAATAAGGTATATGCCTATAACATTGATTTCTGATTACGCCAGTATTGATTAAAATCTAGCTTCTTACAGACTAACAATAATATGTTCCATTTACAATCGATTAATTTTAATGTACGAGATTTATACCTTAATTTTTGTTAATCAGTTAATTAATGCGCTATTATTTTAGACTGATTGTTGAAAACGGTTGGTGTCTCAGACAGCAACAACTTTCAATCAGTTCCTCTTATTTTAACATTCTGATAACAAGCGGTCATCTAGTCGTATCGTTTACATTGGTTAGACATCCTGGTAATGATGATATTTGGCCCATTACAAGGGGCCGGTGGGGGCGTGGCTATTGAATTATGCATATTACAGGTAAATAATGTGAACTTACACCACTGGTCAAGGTGGTCGTTAACTTGTGATCGTAGCTTTAAAGACTTATCCAAACACGAGGTGGGTTACTTAGCTTTGTTGTGATAACTCACTAGCTTAGAAATACAGCGCCAATAAACGTGTTTGTTTTGTATCTGAATTGCAATAAGGTAATAATCCCGTGGAACTCGGGATGTGGACTACCTGTTTAGATTAGCGGAGGGTTTGAACAATTAGTCTTAGACATATGTAATCATGTATGTTTTCAAAATTGTGATACCTTACTTATTAATACATCATTCATTAGCATACACATTTCTCAAGCATCAACCATGCGCACAAGAATTTACCCCTGTTGTGTCAACCGCACCTCAAAGCGCTAAAATGGGACTTTTATTATCAAACAAGCCTTTAATTTGTCAAGAGTTTTCAAGATAATTGAAATATTTGCTCAGTGAATGACCAACCATTTGCTGGCCAAGAGTAGACTGTGTGGTTTTTTTTGTAAATTTACCATCACGAATTTAGGACCAGTTCTTTAAGATGGGTTTTTGGCCGGCTTGGCGATTAACGGGTTAATGAGCAAGAAAATATCAATCTTTCCTTAACAAGTGTCGATTTACAGGCTAAGAGAAGACTTTTTTTTTAAATTTTACCACTGGAATGACTGGCTCGGTAACCGAGCCAGTCATTCCAGTAGTAAATTTTCAAAAAAATTGTCTTCTCTTGGTCTGCAAATAGACAGTCATCAAGACAACTGCGCGATATACCGATCTCACATCGTAAATCGGTTCAATATGCCGACGGTTTGCAAACCGCCTTAATCATGCTCAAACCGAAAAACAGAGTTTAACAAGTACATATATTTATGCAAGACATCAATGGCAAATAGCTTGGCCGGAGATTATTATAATTCAAGTTGAGCTTCAAATTAATTTTTATATATAATATACAATTTGCAGTAGGACAACAAGTTGTCCACCAAAGACACTGACAATATCTAGACCTTGGATCCCTACATAGATCAAAAAATAAATTGTACATGTAGAACTGGCACTATATAATATAGGAAGACATGGGCTTCAAGTTAAAGCCAATGTACTATAAAGATATAGCCATTAGACATGTGATAAATTGACAACATATTTGTAGGACAGAGAGAAATGTGTTTATCTTGTTATATTAACATTCAATATTAGATAGGTGCTTGCTATCATTTACAGTTTCTTACCTGCCTCATGTGCTGATGGTGGTTGCG
Organism: Chaetoderma sp. LZ-2023a; assembly: GCA_034401795.1. Taxonomy (NCBI): domain Eukaryota; kingdom Metazoa; phylum Mollusca; class Caudofoveata; order Chaetodermatida; family Chaetodermatidae; genus Chaetoderma; species Chaetoderma sp. LZ-2023a. The sequence goes on along the minus strand of CM067369.1, from coordinate 153,697,965 downwards.
ATTGTAGTGTCATATCTTTAAGATGGTTGTAATGGCATCGGCCTTGGATAGGATTAGCTATGGGCTATAGGAAGAAGCAGATTATATTTTGGGGCAGTCCGTCCATCTTTCCATCCATCTTGTTGACCATATGCGTAAATTATGGGGGTTTGTTTGATAATTCAGATTCTATCTGGAGCTAAATCATAGGATATATAGAAAGATTTTCACATTATTGCAACAAATATTTGACGATAGTATCGTGCAATATCTAGTGAGTTCTAGATAGTATTATGGTTACAAACCGAGTACAGAGATTCTGATACTTAATATATAGTAAATTATTAGCATTTGAAAACTAAATTTAAACTAAATTGCGTATTTCGAAATTACTCCATAGTAGAATTTTTTAAAACACTGTACTTTATTAGCGCATTCATATATATCTATGTAAACATATGAGTGAAATTCTGGAGCCGAACCTATTACAAGCGATATGCCAGGACATATCGACATCTATCCGATTGTGGCTAATGTGAACCAACTATCTTTCAATGGGAACATATTGTGAATAAGTAACTACGTGGACATACTTGGTAATTATGATATTATTTGATGGTAGAATCGTGCAATATTTCGTACAGCATAATAATACATATTGAGCTCTGCATGGCTTGATGTTCAAAAACTGGTTACATAGATATCGGTACGTAAATTATTGGCATCTGATAACTTTTGGTCGCTACTAAGTTGCGTATTATGAAATTATTTTACGGTGGAATTTTTTTAAATCGATATTTTATTAGCGTATTTATATATCTATCTGACATTTTGGGGACAAACTTATTACAGACAGTAGGCTACCGGAAGCCATGGATCTGCCAAAACTTGTGCAAATTCTTGCTATGGAATTGCGTACTTCGAAATTACTACATGGTAGACATCTTAAAGCTTGATACTTTATTAGCGTATTCATATACCGATCTGACTATATGTATGAATTTGAACCAAATATGGGCCGAACTTATTGTAGACAGTATAGTACTGAAAGTTGGCCCTGTAGGTGGGGCTTAGAATACACCTTCCGTATCCTCTGCGTGTCGTAAGAGGCGACTAAAGGAGGTAAGGGTGAGGTAACCCTGACAGAAACCTCGAGTGCTGAAGACGGAGGTTCCAGGCCGCATGGCGCACTCTAATAAACCATGGATCCACGCACTTAGCGCTTATGATCATGCCGATAGTCACTTACAGGACTGGCGGTATGATCAGCGAACGAAAAGAAGAAGTACTGAAAGTCGCTGATCTGCCAAAATGTAAGAATTATTTCATTGTAGAATTTGTTTTGATTATGAATATAGCTATTAATGATATAGTATCATATTGTTTACAGCTGAAAGTAATTTAGGCTAAATTATACTTTTTAAACTCAAGTCTATGTGGGTGAAAGTCTGGGGCCGAGCAGAACCTACAGTCAATATGGCAGTGAAGACTGTGAATTGGCTAAATTTTCAGCCAATTTTCCGCATGAAATCATGTACAACGAATTATATTACTTCATGGTAAACATTTTTAAAACTCAATACGTCATTAGCATATTCAGATACATATCTAACCACATAGGTGGAATTCTTGGGCCGAAAACATTGCAGGCATTACTAACTTGGCATGAGCAATGAACTATTCAAATATGTAAGTGACATTATCTCAAAACTGATCACGCACATAATCAATTCAGCTTTTATGCACCACCTTCCCATCGACGCTGGAGGCCAAGGCATCCTTATCGCGCTACCCAAGCCCAAGAAGCCACCTGGCCTCCCCAGCCAATCTGCGGCCCATTGTTCTCCTTAACAGCATGCAGAAAATCCTATCCAATGGTTACTCTATGCTGCATCCGAGACAAGATCGACGACTTCACCGGATCATGTCAAAGTGGCTTCAAACGTGGACGCAGCTGCGCAGACATTGTATGGGCTCAACGCATGCTTGTGTCGGTAGTCATGTCCAAACACTGGGATTTCCACAAAATTGGCATTGACATGTCACGAGCCTTCGACACAATTAAACGCTCAAAGATCCTAGACGTACAACGCCAGGCCAGTTGCAATGAAGATAAGCTACGGCTAGTGCGACTACTGCTTGCAGACACCAAGCTGAGAGTACGAGTCAAGTCAGTGAAGTTTGTAGAGTTTGAGACATTAATCGGCTCCCCACAGGGAGATAGGCTATCCTCTGTGCTCTTCACCTGTTACCTGGCTACTGCATTGAAATCCGTGCGGGAAAACTCCACAAGACCACCCCCACCCCGTCCCCCACCCCCCTCCGATGTCAATACTGGGCATGCCGCTAGAGATGGAATATGCCGACGATGTGGACTTTATAGATGAGGAAAAGAAAACTAACTTGGCACAGACATACCCTTTCTATTGATTTATGTATCTAAGCACACGCTACAATGTTATTGACGGCCGTTTTGATTAGAAATTCGGAACATCAGTTGTCTATACATAGTGCTAAATAGTTGCATGCATGGATCTTTTCCCATTGAAGGATTAAGGACAATAAATTACTAATGAAAATCCGACGTACAGTATTTTTAGCGAATTTCTCCTAACCTTTTATGCTCTACAATATTATTATACCTGTTTTACTGTTAAAATTTACCACGCATATAGTGACTAGTAAAATCCGTCCACGTCATTAAAATCTTGGCCCCGACGCCCTACGAGACATAACAATGGAAATTTATACACTATCTCGATTGTTCAGCCTATAGTGTTTTATGCTATAATACATAAAGAGAAAAATGAAACAGACACAGTACTTGGTATTGTCGTCATAATATATTAAACCTTTACTGTCTAAATTTGGTGAAGAATGTTAAAATATTTAGATACTGAATGTCCATTTGCAGGCCAAGAGAAGACTTTTTTTGCAGATTTGCCACTGGAATCTGGAATGACTGTCTCTAGAGCCATTTCAGTGGTAAATTATCAAAAACTGTCCCCCTGTAAAATATGTGGTCACTTATTACATGTGGTCCATGTTGGGTGGACCACGCATTACTAAGTTGTATTGGCCATTTAATGATCAAATTTGTTCATGACAATTTCAAAGGTGGGTCCATTTCTAGCTAAGCTCTGTCCGTTCTTTCGGCGTGCTGGAATCAATTTACATATTTTGATTCACGGCTTTCCAGAATCCACATTTCAAGGTAACTAGACAAGTAAGGTGTTGAATATCCTGAAACTAATTTGCTTGTGTGCTTTTGCTGCCTATGACCGTAACAGTGCCCGGTCAAAGTGCCTGGTCAAACTAATTCCAAAATATTCAACAGAATGTTGATTAAAGAGTAAAAACATAAAATGTGTACACTTGACGGACTATTCAATATTCACGATGGAGCTAGAGACGTTATTCACTAAGCATTTTGACTATGACGTCTGTGAAGCTTTTATAGGACGCAATTGATAATGGTAAAAACATACAACGTCCAGGAAAATTAGTTTCAAATTTTCAACAGAATGTAGATTAAATAGTAAGGTCATACAATTCGTACAATGCCCAGTCAAATTAGTATCAAAATATTCAACATAATGTTGAATATTGTCTGTATGTCCACATGTTGGATTTGTCAATAAAGCTTGTTTGATTGCTTGCTTGCTTGCTTGCTTGGTAGGAGGGTATAGGTAGGTAGGTAGGTACTCTTAGTTTTTTTAACGCGCTGGCAACGCGATGACTTCATTTTCTGTGCTAACCCCGCCTAAGGAGTGCACCCGTTTAATTTGTCGATCATCATTTCTCCGGTCGGGGATCGAACAATCATCCTGTAATTCCGCATAGCATCAGCAACCCAGACATCTTTCCACTGGACCACAGAACCAAGACAAGAATCTTGGTTTAGCGAACCAGCTTTCACATGTCGGATATACTGATACACTGGCGAATTCGTATGAGACTATCCTTTGGATGCACACCGTGTGCTGTATGCTATGCCCTCACCCGGTCTCCATCGCGACACTGGCAGTAGTTGATTGATTGAATTGATTGAGTGATTGATTAAATCCCGGGATTAAATCGTAAAGACATAAAATTCGTACACTTGATGGCCTATTCAATGTTCCTGTTGAAGCTATTTACATCATTCATCACGTATTCTGATTGTGACGTCATCCTACATATGACGTAAATAATTATGACCTCATATGCTTGGGTAACAGATCAGATCCATCCATTATCATAGAGATATCCTATGTCCATTTGAAGACCAAGAGACCGTTGTTTTTGGCACTTTACCATTTATCGAGCCAGTCATTCCAGTGGTAAATTTTTAAAAATGTCTACCTTTTGGATGTAAATGGTAGTTTCTCAAGATTACTACAGAAGCCATTTTGGCCAATTTTATCGAGACGGTGTTGAAGTGGAGATTAAGAGATGTACGTGGGTACAGTGGGACAGATCACAATACCATTTGATTTCTGATGAAAATGTATTCAGCAATTAGTCCACGTCACCAGCGGTAGGTACGACTAACACCAATAGTATGAGGTATGCGTTTAATGCGCACGAGAGATCTAGACAATATATCCTAAATCTACTATTCCAATCTAAATAGAGGCGAGCTACCTCGTTTATATATATATCGCTCTCGTTAACGAGATCTTGCGAGACCGTGAATGACCTAAAATCAATCTAAACATCGAGCCGTGGCTTCGCGCTATGCCGAGAATACACCTCTAAGATAATGACCGGCCCTTTTGTTGCGTCATCGCAATGACGGAACTATTTCCCCCAAAATGACCGCGCTCATACACGGCAAAACGTATACGCCTAGACATTATAAGATGTATTTTAGGCGTTTCTTGCCCATATTTGTTGGACGCTATGTCACTCGAATGGAGAATAACTTGTTAAATAGGAAACCGAAGAGATTATTAATTTATAATACACGGGTGCTCTGAAATAGTGTTTTATGCCACACGAATACTGGTGCCGACTGGTACTCCTTACATATAGGAATGGGAACCCTCCTTCCATATTTCGCGCTACAGGTATAAAGCAATGCTGTAGCCAGACACGCGAATATATTGGTGCAAATCCATTGCTTGGTGGGCTGGTCTTGGATTTAATGAATTATGGTAGCTGGAGCGAGCAAGAGAGAGAGAGAGAGAGAGAGGTGTGTGTGGAGTGTGTGGGATGTGTGTGTGTGGTCGGCTACGTGGCCCCTGGCTAAGTGTCTGGGCTACATTGAGCGCAGGCGGCATGCATTATTTTCCATGTTAAGAGACCTTGGATAACTGAAAACTATTCTCAAAATGTCTATCACACCCACCACCATACGCCACTCCTACACACAGGGTGGTGGCTGTAATGAACATGCGGAGGAGTCGTGGTGCTGTAATAAACACAACTCTAACAATACATTGTATGCTTGATATTTAATGATTCTTGAATGTAGCAGAATGAATTATTTACACTTGATACAATGCATATATAAGCACTACATTCCACAATATTAGTGCAGGAGACCAACTTAGCACTATTCACACCTGGAATCCACCTAATTATTTCCATTTTTGTTTAATAATTTGGTTGTTTGTTAAAGCTGCAACATTCGGCCAATCAAAACCATTTCAAAATTAAAACATTTCGAAACATTATAGTATTTGATCTGCATTTTGAAAGGGTTAATTAAAATCGTATTCTACATTAGGGTTAACCCTTTCATCCTTATAGACTATACAATACAAATTATTTTTGATTTAAGGAATATTTTGCTGACTATATTGAAACTAATTTGACTGGGAGTTACAACAGCTCGCAGTCAAATTACTTTCAAAATATTCAACAGCTTAGATCAATAATTGTCTTGTAATTGAGACATTGGAAACGCAAGACGACCAAAATGGTTAGCATAATCTTTATAATCATTTTCAGAAGTGAGTTTTCACCTGAGAACGGTACTCTACAAACAGCCTTTGAGTCGTGTACCTAAAATGTATGATCAAGAAGGTTTGACTGTTTAAAAGGACGACGAAATTCTGTTAAATGGCATTTTAATTGTGCCTCGCAAGTCAGTTTGTTAGTCTGTCCGTCACATTTTTTACATTTGGGACAGCTGCCTATGTTGCAATTATAGTGTGGTGCACTTGTTTTATTGTCAACTGAAATCCTGGTCTGTGCTATAGCTGCACAGGCTCCTAGCCAGCAGGGTTATAGTAACAAGTAAATTCTGCCACCCTGACAATTATGGACTAGCCATTAGTTTGCGGATTCAATAAGTGTTAGCAATTATATCGGAGAGATGTTACCATTCAATTTCCTTTTGAATGATAATTTGTGTAATTAATTTTAATTGTGCTAAGTACTGCACACTGTTAATGGCTAAGACAAAGCCAATTCTCAGAGACAGCAAGACCTGTATGAACAAGAGGCCAAAGAAGGGCATGTCATGCTCACCTGAACCATTAGCATTTGAACCATTTGCATGACATGATGCATAATTTTATTACAGTCGGATCCTTTCAGTCAAATTTGGATAAAATCCATCAATTGGTTACTTAAGGACGAGATGCATTATGACAATATCCGGTAAATTTTTCATAAAAGCTAGAATTTTCACCCAAACAATTTACCAAGCACAATTCTGAATATAAGTCCTGGAGCCCAGCATGCTAGAATCCTATAGCTTTCATATGGTAATTCTAATTAAATTTGGTTGAAATCCGTCAAGCGGATAAGGAGATGTGTGTTGACAATTTCTGGTATATCTTTCATAAAATGTAAGATTTTCACCCCAAAAAATGATGAAGCAAAATTCGTAATAGAAATCCTGAAACGTGTCACATTATGGTGATTCTAACCAACTTAGTTGAAATCTGTCAAGCGGCTAGGGATGAGATGCATTTTGACAATTTCCCGTAAATCTTTCATAAAATCTAAGATTTTCATCCAAACAGTTGACCAATCAAAACTCTGAATAAAGGTTCTAGAGCCTACAGTAATAGGATGCTTTCAGTCAAGTTTGGTTAAAATCTGCTGAGTGATTTAGGAGGTTTTAAAGCAAAGGTTGATGGACGGTGGGCATGGCATAACCTCACTTAGCCATTCTGTCCAGGTGAGCTAATAATTGCACACATTGTCCATGGCATGTCAATAATATTTGATGTCCCCCAATTGCCAAACAAACAATAATTTAAGGGTTGTCTCAATGAGATGTCAAAATTGCATGCCTCAGTGAGATGTCTGATTGCACCAGGCTTCCACATGCCAGGCTATAACTTACTGAGTATGGACAAACCCTGAGAAATGATACTGGAATGGCAAGAACTTTGCTCTTTTTCTGAAAAGCATTTCTAATTAAGAATAAAACATTCACTATTACTGTGTTCAGAAATCTGCTTAAATCAGAAAATTGGTTTGTCTGGAAGTTGTTAGAAAGACTTTAATCGTACAATTAATAAGAGCTGCGCAAACGGCGCATAATACCCTGCCGTGATGACAAACCAATGAATGAGAGCTATCAGAAAATATGTATTTCTTCCTCAGACCCATCAGACCAGTCATCCTTATGAAGCGTCAAAACGATCTGTTAGACAGTCAAGGAGGTATCGTCTGGAGACCAATTTTCAAGATGGCTGCCACTGACTGGTGACTATATTGGATTTCGGATTATCGTAAATTTCGATACGCTTGTTCACCAGACATATTCCAACAACCCTAGGAAGTGATCCGATAAATGGTAATGTAGATATCATCCAAAATCCAACTTTCAAGATGGCAGCCCATGGCTGACGGCCATCTTGGAGTTCGGATCATCTTCAATTTCGATAGGTTTTTTTCTCCAGACCTAATCCAATCACCCTATGAAGTTTCAAAGCGATCCGATAAATTGGAACAGAGTTATCATCCGGAAACCAATTTTCAAGATGGTGACTGGCGGCCATCTTGAATTTCAGATCATTGTCAATTTCGATAGGGTTCTTCCCCAGATCTAATCCAACCACCCAATGAAGTTTCAAAATGATCTGATAAATGGTAACGGAGTTATCATCTGGAAACAAATTTTCAAGACGGCCACCGGTGGCTGGTGGCCATCTTGGATTTCGGATCATTGTCAATTTCGAGAAGTTTCTTCCCCGGCCCTAGTCCAACCACTCCATGATGTTTCAAAGCGATCCGATAAACGGTAACAAAGTTATCATCCGGAAACCAATTTTCAAGATGGCCGCCAGTGGCTGGCGGCCATCTTGGATTTCGGATCAGCATTGATTTCGAGAAGTTTTCTCCCCAGGCCTAGTCCAATCACCCTATGAAGTTTCAATGCGATCCGACAAACGGTAATGAAGTTATCATCCGGAAACCAATTTTCAAGATGACCGCCGGTGGCTGGTGGCCATCGTGGATTTCGGATCATCGACCTAGTCCAACCACCCTATGAAGTTTCAATGTGATCCGACAAACAGTAACATCCGGAAACCACTCTGCCGCCTGCACGCCCGCCCGCTCGGACGGCGCAATTACATAATACCCCACCAAATCTTTTGGCGGGGTATAAAAATGAATCAGGTTCAGTAGTTAGATCAAAGGCTAACCATGGCGCCTTAAAGATTACAGATCACTGCCCACATAGCTAAATAATGCTTTGACCCGTGCAAATTAGTATTTTGGATAGTGAAAGTTCTTGAATGAAATCCAAAAACTGGTGAGAGACCTGTGTACAAACATTAGAGCATAATCTATAACAGGGATGGTACACCTTTCTGTGCTTGAAATTCCATGACTTTTCCATTACTTTTCAAGACCAAAATTAACAATTTCCAAGAACTCTGAGAATTAATATCTAGATTTGTATAAAATTTATGATATAGCTCCAAAAATAAGATCAGAGTTATTCTGCAAAATGTGTGAATATTGCAACAACCAAGCCACAGCCTTTTTTCGATAAGCTACTGCCGTAACTTTTATTGCACAGAGATTATTTATCATGTTTATGCCAACAGATTTCTTTTTATTTTCCATGATTGCCATTTTCCATAACTTTTCCATGGCCTATCATTAAAAACACTGATTTTCCATGACTTTCTAGGTCTGGAATTTAAAATTTAAAATTCCATGACTTTTCAGGATTTCCATGATCAGTACGAACCTTGCTATAATTACCAATTCACAGCATGGGAATGGATGGCCACCCATACAATATTAAATCATGACCGAGTTGTTCAAAGCACATCCAACATTAACTCTATTTTTCATAATTCCAGCCATAGCATAATACATAATTAGAGCTTTTGGCTCAACCCATTTGTCATAGAAAATGTCAATTTGCAGACCAAGAGATGATTTTTGATAAGTTTACCATCTGAATGACCGGCTCAGTTATCGAGCCAGTCATTCCAGCATTGAATTTTCAAAAATAGCTTTGCCAGTCCTTCGTTTGCAAACTGAACATTTCTCAAGATTCCTGCTAAAGCTGTTTTGACAGGCTTGTGTGTTAAATAGATTAATGGTCAGGATTGGTCAATTTAACCCTTTAATGGCCAAGATTGGTCAATAAATTCTAAGATTTTGCTCACTGAATGTTAATTTTTTCAGACCAACAGGACTATTTTTAGAAATCACCACAAGATTAATTGACTGGCATGCTTATCAATTTAGCCAGCTATTCCAGTGGTAAATGTTCAAAAATAGTCTTCTCGTGGCCAGCAAATGGACATTCTTCAATACCAGAGGCTGTGTTACAACACTACATAGTTAACAGGATTCATAGTCCATAAGTAATTTATCAAATTCCAGACCAATTTTATGAAGCCTTCAATCAATTTCCATTTAAAAACAAAATTTTGCAGAAAACTCACAATTAGTAACCGAGCTCGCAACAAAATAAAGATAATAGTAATGCTCTTGTATCAAGATTATCTGTATTATTTTGCAAATGGAAATCACACATGATAAAATCTAAATTTTCCATACTTTCAATAAATCGTTTAGCAGAAAATGTAGAATTTTCAATACTTCTCAAAGCCTTTTTTGACACAGACCAACTTATACTAGTCAACAGTGATAGTCGCAACAAAAAATGTCAAATTCACTTTACGAGTGTATTTATTTCTATTGAATAAATAGCTGCAGTTAGGCTAGTAGGATGAGCCAGTTTTTGGTCGACCTGGGGAAAAATTATAATGTTATCAAAACTTGCGGAATTATATTCCCACATGCCCCTAGTATTACAGAAAACTTTGGGGAAAACTTTTGACAGCACTTTGAATTTGATCTACTTTTGTATTCTTACAAACTGTAATTATATGATAGATGAACGTAAAATCTGTTTTTTGCAACTTCTTTTGTAATTACAGAGCTGAAAATTGGCACAGTTCTTAAAGATATAATATTATAGCCCAGCATTACACAACGGTTGAGTTATTTCGAAGACAGCGTGGCAAATTTTGGTATAACCATACAAACATGCACTGAATCAACATATAGTTCCCAATGCCAGTCCCTCCAATTATAATGTCTAATTTCTCCATCATATCAACGCAATTTGAAAATAGAATTTATCAGAGTATGCCAAGGCTTGTCACTAATTAATATTCGTTCAATCCTGACGTCCAAATATGGTGATTTATGATAATAAATGGACCGGGGTAATATTAGAAAACATTCGAGAAAGAGATCACTCGATGATGGCATCGACAAATGGCAAGTGCTTGTTCTTCCTTTCATAGACCTTAATCCAAATGACGAGACATGTCTGTACTCTACACTCTTGTACATTCAAGAACAATCCTGTCGATTGGTGCAACCCAGATCTTGCATTACATTTGACCAGCCGCTCTAGCAGAAAGCAGTTGAAATTACTGAGTCAAAAGGTCTAAACAGGATAGTTTGTCGACTTCGTATGAGCGCTTGTGGCAGTATCGGTAATGTGATGTAAGGGTCTGGTCTTGAGGAAGCCATGGGACAAGTCTATGGGCCAAATACCATTTCCCATATTTTGACAGGTAAATCAATTGCCAGAGCTTTACGTGCACATTTTCTGGTCGAAAAGGCACTTATGACTAAGCTGGTCTCGGGTATATTACCTGCAGAGTCTGAACATTCCAATTCAGAATCGTTCCAAAACACTAATAGATTAACCATGGATCAAGTAAGCCAACTAAAAGAATTGTTTGATCAAGTTATCGAAGATGGTGGTGTACCACTCAATGATATTCTTGATTCTGAAGAACTGTCAGGTTTAGATCAATGTATTGCTAAGCACAAAGAAAACATGGAAAATGAGTTACGCACTGCCAAGTATTGGATTTTGAATCTATATTATATTAACATTGTCAAGACCTTTATGCAGTGTGAGAGAGTGTGCGATTGGGAAGATCACATCACAGCTGTTGGAAAGCTGCTGAATCTTCGCTGCATTAATTATGCCAAATGTGCTAGAATGTACCTCCAAATAATGAGGGACATCCCAAATCAACATCCGTGGTTGTAACAGAAATTTTCGGAAGGCTACCATGTAGTGCGCCGAAGTGAAAAATACTGGGCTGGTTTGGGGACTGATCTATGCATAGAGCAAATTCTAATGCGATCCATGAAAGCTCGAGGAGGTTTGACACATGGTCGTGGCATAACAGATAGTGTTAGACACCAATGGGTCTATAGCATGCATCATTGTGCAGCTATTCATGGCGCGATGACAAGTCAAACAAACTGCCACCATGCTACAAGTGAACAGCACGCAGAACTAGGAAAATCTAGGTGCAGGCGAGATTCGACAGACATGGAAAAAATACTGGATTGGTTTGAACAGCACAACGCTTTCAATGATGAAGTTTCTGCATTAAGATCACTGGCAACTGGACTAACAGCAACAGATGAGGATGGAATCACCTGTGACCAAGCTGAACAAATTGGTAGGGAGATTCAACAATCACTTGATGGTGTAGCATTTAGTAGTGCACACATTAAGCGATCGGAGCAAGTTCTGACATTGGAATATCTTCTGCCAGGTATCAAAGTGGGTAAGAAATCAATTCGAATTGAGCCCAGTGTTTTATTCATGCGTTGTACGGCATTGACTAACCGAGATTAAAAAAGATCTTACCAACCTAAGTAACCAAGCTAATGCTATTACCAAAGACAGTATGCCAGTTATAGATGGCGGATGGCTCCTGCATCGTATTAGATGCCAAAAGAATGCCACATATCGAGAAGTGGTAGAACAATATGAAACATATCTTAGAAATAAGTTTGCGATGTGTTGTGTTGTTTTTTGATGGGTACGAAGGGCCATCTACCAAGGATCACGAGCATTTGAGGAGGTCTGGAACACGATCTGCAGATATCACTCTCAATGAAAACTCCAAATGTCACACGAATCAGCAGGCATTTCTCTCAAACGTGAGAAATAAGACACAGTTCTTAAAACTCCTTGCTTGCCTGCTACAATCTAAAGGACACATAATTAAGTGCAGTGATGGCGATGCAGACACTTTGATTGTATCAACTGCTCTAAACTTTTCACAGAATGGCCAGCCAATAATCCTTGCTGCTGAAGATACGGATATCTTCATTATGTTGATTCATCACTGGGAAACACAAATTGACATATTCTTAGTGAAAGAGAAAAACGTTAGTGCGTCGAATAAAAGTGTTGAATTGTACAGCATTCGAGAAACACACCAGGTAATGGATCTGGTTTTACGTAATGATATCCTGTTTATACACGCGTGGAGTGGTTGTGATACGACTTCATCCACATTTGGACAAGGAAAAACGCATCTAATGAAGACATTAGTTAAATGTAATAGGTTCCAGCATCTATCCCGTGCACTGATTGATGAGACAACCACTGATGATGTTGGTGCTGTAGGCGTGTCTATCTTCTGCAGACATTACGGTGGTAAAGACCATGACACACTAAATTCCTTAAGACATACACGGTACCAAGCAATGGTTGCACGCAATAATAAAATTGAGCCTGAAAGATTACGTCCAACTGAGAGAGCAGCCTATTATCACAGCCTTCGAGTCCACATGCAAATGAAGCAATGGGCTGAACTAAAAAACAACTGTCTCAATCCTTGCAAGTGGGGCTGGAAGCTGGAGAAATGGTATGCGACCGGTGATGACTGATTTAGGTGTTGCACCAGAAAGTGTCTTAAAATTCATTCGTTGCAAATGTAAAGTCAGTAATAAAAAACAATGTGCAACAAATCAATGCTCGTGCCACAAATCTGGGTTAAAATCCGTCGCAGCATGTGGAGGTTGTGATGGCGAGACCTGCTACAACAGGCCACACACTGACAGCTGTGAAGCTGAAGATGACGATGTTGAAGAATGGGTTACAAATTAAAGCATAGAGATAATAGACAGCTCGTTAATGATTGGTACGAGAGATACATTTCAGTTTAGTATGTTATATTCATTTGGGTTCATTTATTAAATTGCCTGGAGCATGTCCTGTATTATGGGGAATTCTGATTTACTCAACGTACCAGCAGCCATATTGGATTTTGCTATGTCGACTACTTGGTTGAAAATCAGTTAGAATATTTTATTTCCAACATCCAGAGAAAATTCCATCAATGTAACCATAAAACATGCTGAGAAATCTTAATTTGGTTTCGTCTAGTGTGTGATTACAATATGTGAAAGGGCAAAAATTTGGAGAAAAAAAATTCAATTTGGCACAAAAAATTTTCCCCAAAGGTTATCAGCTGCGACTTTTTGTCTGTAATACTATGGTCATATGTGAACAAAAATTCGAAGGATTCAATAACATTGGAATTTTTTCCCGAGGTTTGACCAAATCCGCTAGCCTAAGTGTGTCATGGGATAACATGTTCAGATGCATAGTACTTAACCATTTATCCCTTGAATTTGTTCAAGAACATTTCAATTTTCTCATAGAAGATGTCCATTTGCAGACTAAGAGGACTATTTTTTTTAATTAACACTGGAATAACTAGATCGGTTATCGAGCCAGTCATTCCAGTGGTAAATTTTCAAATATAGTCTTCGATTTGTCTGTAAGTGGACATTTCTCAAGACCGTTTTGGCTGATATGAGCCTTAACTGGTTAAAACATGACAAGATACCAATACTGAACGATAGAGATACTGAAATACATCTATAGCAGGTTGTGTTAACAGTGCTGGTATGGTAGATTGAGACAAATTCAATTCATCCATATGTTAAGTTTCAGCGTTACGTCAATATAGGTAAGTAACATATTTTCAACGCCCAATTCGTAAAATGTGCTTGGCGTTTAGGTTCAAAGTCATCTAGGCGAATACACATTTACACTGGAGCCCTCTGACAGAAGACATCTGCTGTTGATATTACATAATTTGACTGTCATTATATTCTCGTCATCAGTTCTAAATATATTTTACAATTGTTCAAGATTCGTTCTCAAGATTATTGATTATACTCTCCTTAACATATCACCTTACTATGCACCGTTTACAAAGGTCTGGCTAGCAACCGGAATGAACAATGTACAGCATGCTCTATGCTGAAATATACAATTATTTGGCATTGTCAACAGGATTGTATTTGCATATGTAAACGCTTCGTCGGACACAGAAGCTGATCAAATGCCTGATGATGAAACCATCTAATGTTGACATGTTGCCTGAAATATAAACAAAATATCACATGTATGTTCTAAATAAAAAGAATCACAACATCAGCAATCGCAAGAAAATTCAATTGTTGCTTTATGAACGTTAAGTTTTAGGCAGACCAAGATACTATTTTTAGAAAATTTGCCACTGGAATGACTCGCTCTGTCATTGAGCCAGTCATTCCAGTGGAACACTCTCTAAAATAGTCTTCTTGGCCAACAAATGCACATTTCTCAAGTTTCAAAGCAACTGTAAATGCTGGTTTTTCATCAGTATGACCATTAACCATTTAACAAATAGGACAGCTATTGGATATAATAAAATAAATATTGCTGGAAGCCATTGCTGCCATAAGAAGCAATTGCTTCCAGTCATATTAATTTCAAAATATCGAACAAAATATGTTAAACATCGCAGCATATACTTGGAATTGTCATTGAAAGTGTATGGTGAAGCCAGCCAAAACCGGTCTCTGTAGTGCTCTTGATAAATGTTCATATGCAGGCGAGTAAAAGACTATTTTGGAAATTTGTATCAGAGGAATGGATGACTGGCTTGTCATTTCAGTGGTAAATTTTCAATAAAGTCTTCTTTTGACCTGTAAATTATGGATATTCAATAAGCAAACATTTTTTGGGATCAAACTTAGCTATTAAAGGGTTAACTAAAAATATACTGACCTTCACTTGGACCGATTGAAGCAACCGGCCAACTTTAACAATCACGAGAAAGTTTTAATTGTTGCTTTATGAATGTCCATTTTTAATCGGATCGGACCAAGAGAACACATTTTCTTTTTATAAGTTTACCACTCAAATTACTTGCGCCGTTATCGAGCCAGTCATTCCAGTGGTAAAATTTCAAAAATAGTCTTCTTGGCCAACAAAAACACATTTCCCAAACTCACTGTAAATGCTGGTTTTTGGTCATTTTGACCATTAACCTTTTCACCGATAAATTCAATGTATCTCAATCTCAAGGCAAACAAACAGGACATCTTTTGAAAATTAAAAAAGTAATTGACTGAGAGCCATTGCTGCCTTAGATACACATGCAGACACAGACAGACGGATGGACGAATCTGTTTATTCAATCATTTGGGTGATATTCTGCTGCCAATACATAAGAACATCATTGTAGATCATAAATTGTAGCAAAATCGTATTGAAACAGTGCAATAAATACAAGAATTTCCACCAAATACGCCTCACGTACGGCAGTCATATTGGATTATGACGTCATGACGTTACCCGATGGTAACTGATCACATGCTGATCTACCCTAGAGTACGTACGAGAGTTTTCTCCTAAACTCGCTATATGTTACGGAAAACAACCATACACTGATTTTGGAAATTGGATCCGCGGTACAAGCACCCATCTGACTCAAAGATTACATACGAATGATGCAAGATGTGTATCACTGCTGTTGTACAACTGCAACTTTCCTAGATACGCTTGACGCTCGTCACCCCCTAACGTACTATCAGCAACAACAGCTGGACAGACAAATATTCAATGACGCGCTATCTTGGCTATGTACGATTCAATATGGCCTCGCTCTCAGTGAACGTGGCACAACCGCTGATACTTTACGTTTGACCATGTTTAGCAAATTCCACCAGAGACCCATGCATAGAGAGCCTTGGAAATAGCAATCCTCGATGGCATCACTTTTAACCCATTAACCCGCGAATATATTCAAGAAAATTAAAATGTTCTCATAAATAATGTCTATTTGCAGACCAAAAGAAGACTATTTTTGAAAATTTACCACTGGAATGACTGGCTCGGTTATCGATCCAGCCATTCCAGTGGTAAATTTTCAAAAATATTCATTTTTTGGTCTGCAAATTGACATTTCTCAAGACCACTGCAGAAACCGTTTTGGCTGATATGAGTATTAACGCGTTAATGCTATTAGAGAACGTCATTGTACCACCGTTTTAAATCTTCTATGTATAGACCGAAAAGAAGACTGGGTACACTGAGGACCAAAAGGAACTTAATGCATCTAAAGGACTCAAACGGAGGACAAGAATCAGTGGCCAGATAAGACGAAGAACTCAACGCAACTGTAGGATGGTTTCAAACTACTGCTGCTGTAGGACACAGTATATTATCATCATGGTTATTGTCTAAAGTAGAAAGTATTTGAATAATAATAAATCGCATGCAGAATTGTGACAACCCTGTGGCTTGCCCATTTGGAACCGGTCTTCTCCGATGTTGAATTAGAAAATTGTGAGGTTATTTTGACAGCAATCTATCGGTGCCATAGTCACATCAGCTCCATGTCAAATTAACGTCAACGTATTCAACAGAATAGTTCTTACATTGTAAATGATTTTCATATTAGTTAATGCACACTACTCTCATATCATTCAGTACCATTTTGATCATTTAAATGTAGTCATTTGGCTAAGGATTCCCAGTGTGCAGAAAAAGTGAGGGTAGGCAGGACGTCGATTGCTGCACTCTATACAAATCAGAACTGGGACAAAATTGTCGGAGTATGGGTAACTAAATCGCGCTAACACTGGCCAAAGCTCATAGAACAACGAATGGCACAGCAGACGAGTTATGGCCATGCCCTTCATGCAGTAAAATAATTAGCCGGTGAATACTTTATTTAATGAGGTCACTAGAGGTCAAAAGTTCATGAAAATTGAGCATTTGTGAAAATGTCTGTATTGCACAAATAAAATTCTGTTAAATTTCAGAAGGAAATGATCCATATTTATTAAATAAATTTATTGCCTTGGCTCTTCAGGAGCTGCGTAGTGAAAAACTTATATGGTATAAATCAACATTTAACTGTGCAAAGTAAAACGGTGGGCTAATTTAAACTAGTTTATGTACCCTCGTGGTATATTTATTTTGGATTGTTTGATAGAGAGATTGATTCGCTAAAATGGTCATATTTTCCCACCTCATTTTGATAAATGCCAAATTACAGTTGCTGGATTTGACAACATTTGCTATTATCATCCCAGACTATCGGGTATTGCGTGTAGTCATAATACAGTTACTGTTCTGCTTCAAAGAGATTTGTGTACCCAAGAAACTAAGACTTATACTTTCAGTATCGGCCCGATATCGGCCCAGTAAGCCACTTTATTAGGGATGGTCATTCCATTATATGGGGCCCCTTAGACAACCCTTTTGATTAATTATTTACTCGTTAAAGAGTGTTGGTTACAAAGATAGAGTAATTTAGCAACACCGAGGGTCAAAATGTTGTCCCGGATTTTGGGTATTGAGGTTGTGGCAATCGACATCATTTCCACAGTTATTGCTAGGTCACAAATGCTAACTGAATATAAAATTCATGAATTCAATTCCTTACTAAATTATATGACGTCATAATCAACTACGTGACGTGTAAGATGACGTCATAATCACGACGTCATGAATGACTCGATATAGTCCGTCTTTAACGCTTAATAGTCCGACACGTTGTACGAATTGTATGTCTTCAACATTTAATACACATGCTGTTGAATATTTTGAAGCTAAGTTGACTGGGTGCTGTTGCTGCCTAAGTTCAACAGCTTACCTGTGTAGTGTTTTCCCTGTATAGTTTTCTGCAAATTGATAGTCAAGAAGTTCAGGGATCGATCGATCACAACACGAGCGAGGTGTGGGTGGAGTTTAACTAGGGATGGGGTGGGGGGGCATAGCTAAAACTGGAAAGGTCCAGTGGAGGAGTAGCTTCCTTACGAGAATGCGCGGCCTCTAAAGTAATGGCCGAGTGTCTTACTACGCCATTAAGACTACTAGACTCTTACAGCGATCGGTCTATCTCCGTAGTGCATCATGCCGCTGATATCAGCTTAACCCATGCATCACCAGCTTGATACAAACATTAAAATTGACTCAATCCACTAAATGGCTCATGTGATATCAGCATCTAGGCAATGACAGCAAAATCTTGTCCTCACCTCGGCGTCAGCTCCAATCTAAACGAAGCCGCAACCAGAATGCTCAAATATATAGCATCTTCAGCTACCAGCGCCATAGTAACCTTGAGAGTTACTGACCACACACCACCACTCACTGTACACAACTCGGAACTGAACAGGACAAAGCCCGCGCAATTAGAAAATGGATCAAGGAACAGGTGACTGGCCACGACGACGAGTCATTGCACCCGTTCCCGGGTGACCCCAAGTCATTACTGACAATAATTAAAACAGAAGTTGAGAAGGCTTTCAGAGCCCTGAAAAATGCACGTGCATTCTGAGTTGATGGCACAAGCAATGAACTCTTCAAATAAACATTATGTCAAAACCCATCACGCACTTAATCAATTCAGTTTTTATGCGCCACCCCAGCCCCCGTCGATGCTGTATGCCAAGCCAGTCTACAACGTACAGTACGGCCATTTTTGGGAAATAGCAGAATATGCAATGTACATAACATCGTATGTACATACCGCAGAGTACTAGAATGAACAAGATGTTGCGTGTAGTAACATATACTGCTTCATATAATTATGTTATGAGTAAGTTTAGTGATTGGGACGGATTCGGTAGGATATCCACCAATTTCGTCCGTTGCTTAAAATCGGGAAATAATATATTGCGTTGATTAACCTTGTGGTAACAAGCGGCTATTTTGGCGTCAACTGTTTCGTTACTGCAAGCCACTCGACAATAATTTCAATGAGCAAAAACTATTGACTTGCTGAATATTTTGAAAACGATTTGACTGAAAGCTGTTGGTGGCTACACCAACAACTTTCAGTCAAATTGTTTCCAAAATATTTAGCAGCTCCTGCAAAAATTCAGCAGTTAGACGGTTGATGAGTGAATGATTGACACCATATGACATAACTAAAGGATCAATGATCATTTATATCAAAAGAAATTGTAAATATCTCAATTGACAAAATGGTTATTTTTGTAAATAACGGGAAAATGCCACCATGACGAACTGAAAAATGAAATGAACATAACATCATACTCAAATAGCTGCTGCTGCTGTTGCTGCTGCAGCTACTACTACTACTGCTGCCGCTGCTGCTGCTGCTGTTGTTACTACTACTACTACTACTGCTGCTGCTGCTGCTGCTGCTGCTGCTGCTGCTACTACTACTACTACTACTACTACTACTACTACTACTACTACTACTACTACTACTACTACTTCACATATGATAAAACTATTCCACAGCTTAAGTATATAATGACTAAAATTGAGATATTGAAATTAAATGTTCAAATGGGTAAAATGCGATAATTTTTTTTGATTTGGGGGCCGCTTATTTTTCGGGGCTCCTGGGCTGTAGCCCCGTTAGCCTTTGCCGTAATCCGGAACTGATTACTCAGCATGTTTCCTGTACTAGTCTTTACAATGGAATAGAAATGTTAAGCACACCTCACGGTCACGCGTGTTGGCCGCTGCTTAGCCCCTCGTATGTCAACCGCGCCTTAAAGCCTTTAATTTGTCAAGAGTTTTCAAGCAAATTAAAATTTTTTGGACCATTTGCTGGCCAAGAGTAAGTTTATAACAGGAATTTAGGAAAATCCTTTTAAGGTGTTTTTGACAGATTTGACGATTAAAGGGTTAATGGTCAAGAAAATCTAAATTTGTGTTTAGTCAGTGTCCATTTGCAGGACAAGAGAAGATTATTTTTGAAAATTTATCACTGGAATGACTGGCTCGGTAACCGAGCCAGTCATTCCAGTGGTAAATTTTCAAAAATAGTCTTCTCTTGTACATAAACAGTCCTCAAGACAACTGCAGAGGAAGTATTGGCCGGTTTTTATTATTACAAACCACACGTGGACGCAAGAGAGTTAAAACTCGGACAGCTGTGCATTCCAATGACTGACGAACAAGCGTATTGTCATGCTGACAGTCGCAAAAGTGAATCAGAAGAGAGCATCTGACAAATGAGGGTCAAGTTCGACTCCTAGCCATAGTTAGCTATAGCTAACTAGAGTACCAGTCGAACTTCAAATAGTTAACTAGCTAGTCAACTATAGTCAACCGAGCACCCGACCTCGGTGCAGATGGTTAGTGCGATATTTGCGCAAATTTCAAAATGGCGGACACCGATCGCTTGCCACGAATAAATGCATATAAAAGTGTAAATATTTCACTAACTAACTTAGGTTTGATGAAATTATGCTTTCCCATTGTATGTCAATGTTCCCAAGCCCATATTCCTTCCCACTTTATGCCATATGGACACTTTTTGATGTCTTAGCGGGCAAAAATAACCCATTTTCGTAGGTCATCAAAACAGACGACAGAAAGGGTTAATGGAGACTGGTACCCGGCTCCAAATTTTCCGCAATAGTAATTCAATAGGGAACCGGGTACCAACGAACTATAGTCGACTAAGATCAAGTTTGACTGGGCATAGCAACTGCGCATGATCAGTAAACCAGCAAACTGACTATAGTTAGCGAGTCGAACTTGACCCTAAATAGCCAATACTCATTTATTTGGTGGACGGATGTTACCATGACGGCTGAAAGAATGTTCATTTTTTAAATAGCGTGAAAATGCAAAATTTGGGGAATTATTCTTTCATTTCGGTATTATGTACATGTATTTCACTTTGTTTTCATTATTAGGCGTTTTTCTCTCGGAGTCAGTCTCGCTGTGATACATACACGTGTTCGTCAGGAACAGATGACTGTAGTGTACAGTTCAGATCACGCGTGGTCTGCTGCTCGTGTCGATACAGAAAGTGCCTGGCTGTTGGAATGAGTCGTGACGGTAAAAGTTACCAAAGATTACATTTTAGACAATTTCATTTATACATTCATAAATCCGATCTTATCAAATGACGAACCGAATACGTCATTTCTTTGAGGCGTGTGTGAGTGCGTGCGTACGTGCGTGGTTATGTCGGAGAAAACTAATGACATAGGATATTGAATTGATTGATATTAATAATATTCTCATGCTTTGTGTTAATTTCGGAGTCCTAATATCATCCTTTGGTTTAAACAGAATTTATTTTTTGTCTTAGAGGGAGCGCAATAAGACAGGTTTTATAACCGTGTCTCCCATACAATTATATTAAAAAGTAAATGTCTCATGGTGTAACAAGAATGAATACATACATGTTACTATACTATATCTAATTACTTGGTGACATTATATTATACAATTATACTTATGATACATAATAGTGAGTCTGATAAAAGTGCACATTCACAGTTGAATGCTAGATAACAAAACTATCTGAGCAATCCCGGAAGCCCAATCTGGGTACCCCAATGCAATGAAAACGAAACAGAGCTCAGCAAATGATGATTTCGCCCCGCACAACCCATCATAATTTTCAGTTACTTAATTGAACTAGGGACTCGTGTCTCTAGTTCAATTTCAGATCACAAAAAATCATATCAGTCTAACGTAATAAAACCATCACAAGCCAAAACCTACATCGACTCGCTTCATCAAGGCCCACAATTTAAACCTCCAAAAGTATAAAATTCTAACAATTCAATCTGCAAGCACTCCGCCGCGAGTATGCAACCCTAAATCTTGTGAGACGGGACAAAAGAACTACTTTATAATCATAAATCAGTCGCCATGGCTAGTAGAGGTACCTCATCCTTTGACGCTCATCGAACTTTGAAACGTAGGCAATGAAGGCTTCTTATAATCTGTCACTCAACTATGTGACGTCATAAACAAATACGTCACTTATTTTAGCCCCTCTTGTGTCAACAGCGCCTCAAAGCTCTCAAAATTCTACTTGTATCAATTAACCATTTAATGGCCAAGATTTTTCAAGAAAATAAAAATTTTTACAATACAATTTACAAAAATAATTTTGGGTTGTCATGAAAATGGACATTACTCAAGACCACTACAGGTGCTGGTTTTTTGGCGAATTTGACTATTAAAATGGTCAAGAAAAAAAATCAATTTTTTCTTAGCTAGTGTCTATTTGCCAGCTGAGAGAAGACTATTTTTCAAAATTTACTACATTCCAGTGGTAAAATTTCAAAAATTATATTCTGTTGGATGAAAAGATGGCCATTCCTCAAGACCACTACATAGTCTGGGTTTTTTTGGCGGTCTTGTTAAGGCCAGTTTACATTAGCTGATTTTAGACCGGATTTGTAAGCGGCGTGTAGGATGACGTCATAATCAATACGTCATAAATAATTCTATATGGGCCCGTCTTTAACTCTTAGTAGTCCAACACGTTGTACGAATTGTATGTCTCTACTATTTAATAGTCACCAACAGCGCCCATTCAAATTATTTCTAAAATATTCAATGGCTTGCCTGTATAGTTTTCTGGAAATTAATAGTCAGAGAGTTCAGAGATCGATCAATCCCAACACGAGCCAGGTGTGGGTGGAGCTATGCTAGAAATGGAAAGATTCATTGCATACAACCAGGCGCCGACTATTTCGGTCGTTATATGTACGCTAGGAATCAGAGACCCGTTCCGGATCTAAAGATCTATTATTGAGTGTATTAAATCTAGTAACTATGGGATATTGATACTTTCAGGAATCCGAACTGGTCGCTACACACACGCTACAAGAGCAAAGAATATCAGGGAAATAGTGGCTTGTAAGCAACTGAAGCAGTTCGAGCCTCCACGGCAGATAAAGAATGACACAGCTCACTCACCATGGGACAATGTACCACAGGAGAATGGTCATAATTACTATTATGACAGAACCGGACAGATAGAGAAAGATAGCCACGCCCAAATGCAACTAATATCTGATGATAGTAACATGATGCCAGCAAATATATCTGGCTCAAGCCCCCGTGTAGGACAACATCCTGAAGATAACCGTGTTTCCCCGTTAACACCTGGATATGCGGTTCCTTTGAATTATTACTCCAATACTGATAACAGATTAATTGCTAACGATTCAAGGCATATCATTAGCAGTAGAACGAGTGAATGGTTTTCAAATGAAAGGCCAAATTATGCTCACCATATGAGTCGTGAACTATATAATTACCACCCTGAGCAGTCACACTCTGCATACCCACCAGCTGAGTCAACCTTACCAAGGAAGATAGCTAAAGGCACACATTTTAATAATCATCATGAAGGGGAATGGTGCATGCCGCCACCTCTGATGAGTTGTTCGGATTCGGAGGAGACATATATTGATTTAAATAATGAGGCAAACATATTACGCGAAACAGAGTATTTTCCACCATCGCCTGCCATTCGGTCGATAAATGATACAGTGCATTTTACGGATTTGGATAGACAGAATCAAGCTTGCCAGCATCGTGACGCAATTGACATCCCAAATCCCATCTCCAGTGTAGCAACATATTGTCCACTAAGCTCTGGAGCAATGGATCTTCTGATTGAGAAGGTTGTTGGCGCACATCACCGTTACAGCTCTGTACGGGAAGCATTTGAACATCCATCCTTATTGGTTAAACAACAACGCAAGTTTGTTGTAAGTATTTTATTCGATTAGTAACCAAAATGGAAAGATTAGAATGAAATGCCTCACATAAATTCAGATTAATCGAGCAACATTATATCCATCCATCCACAACCACACCCACCCACCCACACACCACCCACCCACCCACCCATCCATCCCCATCCATCCATCCACCCACCCACCCACACACCCACCCATAAGTTAATCTTTTGATACATTATATGCTAATGGCGTAATCCGATCTCTTACTCAAGTGTACATCATAATCAACATACGTCACTTTTAGGTGACCTCACAATCAAATGGCGTAGATCCGACACGAATGGGATACAATTCTGAAATTAACCGTCTTTTGTGAGCATACAATTTAATACTTTAAAGGTATGCTAATCTTATCTCAAATGTTGTATTGTACCGAGATATCATGGGTTATAGATTCCATAACATTCATATCCTGTCACCTTCCCTTATCTGTATGACAACTATCTACTTCGTAACATCGTATAAATGTTGAACAGTGACCACCACCGTTCTGTCGTCTCTAGCGATTGTGTGTGATGTCATGTAAGTGCCAATGCATTACATTCGTTATTATGTAATAGTCACCCTGTTGAATATTTTGAAACTAATTTGACTGGAAGTTGTTGCTGCCTAAGGCAGCAACAACTTCCAGTCAAATTAGTTTCAAAACATTCAACAGCTTACCTGTATGGTTGCTTTCATACCACATTATCAAACTACAGACGACACCTCTATAGCTAAGCATATATATCAAGGCAGACACACTAGGTTATTTCTGTTTGATTGAAAGGTAAATTATGACAGCCATCATAAGCTGTAGAAATGTACCAACATTTAGCTACTAAAGTCTGAATATCTTTCTGTAACGACATGACAAACGGCTTAAAATTTTATGCATAAATTATGAGTGGCGTGTTTTCAAATTTGTTTAAGACTAGCTTATTTGTATAGTTACTTTGAATCTGAGAACTTGGGTATTCCGGGTTCAGTGGCAAAATTGAATCAAACGCGTGTACAGTAAAGTAGACACAGTACGCTTACGTTTAATACGCTATGAGTCAATGCCCATAGGAAGAGCCGGATTAAGCCTGTTTGGGGCCCAGGGTTAAATGATTGTGGGGCCCTTTATAGGTCGGTCAAGGATGGAATGTCTACTACTGCTGTTGCTGTTGCTGCTGCTTCTACTACTACTACTGCTACTACTACTACTACTACTACTACTACTACTACTACTACTACTACTACTACTACTACTACTACTACTACTACTACTACTACTACTACTACTGCTGTTGCTGCTGCTTCTACTGCTACTGCAGCTGCTGCTACTACTACTACTACTACTACTACTACTACTACTACTACTACTACTACTACTACTACTACTACTACTACAACTACTTCTACTACTACTACTACTACTACTACTACTACTACTACTACTACTACTACTACTACTACTACTAACTACTACTACTACTACTACTACTACTACTACTACTACTACTACTACTACTACTACTACTACTACTGCTACTACTACTACTACTAACTACTACTACTACTACTGCTGTTGCTGCTGCTTCTACTGCTACTGCAGCTGCTACTACTACTACTACTACTACTACTACTACTACTACTACTACTACTACTACTACTACTACTACTACTACTACTTCTACTACTACTACTACTACTACTACTACTACTACTACAACTACTAACTACTACTACTACTACTACTACTACTACTACTACTACTACTACTACTACTACTACTACTACTACTACTACTACTACTACTACTACTACTATAATACATTCATTACGTGTGTGTCAAAATGCTGTTGAGTATTTTGAAACTAATTTGCCAGCACCAGCTTCCAGTCAGATTGATTTCAAAATATTCAACAGCTTGAATATATCATAAATGTAAAGTGAGATAGTGGAATTAAAGGTTTAAATGGGTAAAACGCGATGATTGTTTTTGATGTAGAGGTCCCTTATTTTCGGGGTCGCTTGGCTGTAGCCCCGTTCACCCATATCTTAATCCGTTTCTGCTCATAGTGAATGGCAAGCTCACGGTCATGATTCACACCAAGCTACATTTCCGTTCAACATACTTTGGTAGATGTCTAATATGCTACTTACAAGACCCATCAGAAGCTAACCTTCTGGATAAATGTAGTATATTGGCTTGATTGAATGGACGACTGATGTAAAGTGCTCGCTTTACATAACACAGAATGCATAATTCTAGAAGGTATCCCTTGCTCGTTTATCGGGGAATTCCCCCCCCCCCCCCCCACACACACACGCACAATGAATGAGGAATGAACCAGGCAGGGAACGAGACTCTCATGGTTCTTAAACTTGCGTTGAGTTTCAAATTCATTACATCAACTATTTATATCCCGATGTCCGAGAATCTATTTGAAGTTCAAAATGAGCATATGTGGTACTTATAGACTATTTCAAAGCTACTTTGATAATTTTCAGTCATAATAGCTTTATATTTATTCAAGGATAAAATGAGACGCGAGATGCGTGTGATGGAGGAAATGTTGATTCAAAGATTGACAGTAAATTAACCCCTCTTGTATCAACAGCGCCTGAAAGCGCTCAAAATGGTAGCCATGCTAATTAACCATTTAATGGTCAAGATCATTTCTAAGAAAATTACAATTTTCGCACTTAGATTTCCTACAAACGGGCTTTCCTCATGGCCACTACAGGTGCCGGTATTTGGCGGGCCAGACGATTCATGGATTAATAGTCAAGAAAATCGAAAATTAAGCCTAGCCAGTGTCCATATGTAGGCCAAGAGTGTCCTACATTTGAAAATTTACAACTGGAATAACTGGCTCAGTAACCGAGCCTGTCATTCCAGTGGTTAATTCTCAAAGACTAGGACACCCTTTGCCTACATATGAACGTTTCTCAACACACATCATAGGCATTTTGGACAGTTTGACAATTAAAAGGCTAACTTGACACAAGAGGGGTTAATAGTCCGGGAGCCAATTTTCAAAAGGGGTCTAGAAGAATGGTTTCGTATCACACCCAGTATTCAGAAGGTTTGTCTCTATATTATGCTAGACCGATGTCTTGGGTATATTCTGAGCCGTGTTGTACAAGAAAATTGTGGTATCACTAACCCGTGAGAAGCCCATTTACAATAGGTGTTGAATGTAGCTCTCAAACAATTTTCACAATGGTAAATTTTCCCAAACTTAAGCGCATGTTATATCAATACAATCTTAACCAAAATGGAAAGGAGTGATCGTATATCGAAGATTTATACATAATCAACCTCGTTTAAGACACCAGTATGTTGCTTTGTACATATTGGGGCACTTAGGTCTTCTTGTGAGTAGCAATACCTTAGCTACAACAATGCTCATGTTTTCTACATTTTTCATAATTAAACTTTTAACTGACATGCAGTGCATGTCCACACAAGCTGGCAGGACATATTTATCACGTGAGCAAATGAGAGAATGTTACTCATCCGTGTCAGAGTCATCTTCGACAATTGTATGCTGAACATTGTCACACATTTCACCTCCCATACAAAGGCATGCTTCAGTGCAGAGTAGATTGTTAGCCTTGCATTGACAGAGATCTGTTCTTTTGCAGGCAGACTTTTGACATCTACATGATGTGAGTTCAATTAATCCAAATGGAGCAGGATCCTTTGACATTAGAACAGGCTTGAGTAGACCATCCACTATACTCCAACCATGTCCATTTGGAGATGGAAGATTCTGAACAGCTTGCAATGAACGTCTCCAAACAAGAGCTTGAAAATTGGCCCTTTCGGTGTGATGCTTTAGACTATTCGATGTAGGTGGAAGATTTTCATTTCTTTGTCTCTTTTGACAAAAGAGCCAATAACGGGTTTCATCAGCTGTCTTTCCCACATCCCTGGTGGTATACAACTCACAGACAAATTTCTCACATAGAATTGCAGTATTCGGTGATAAGTCAACATGTTCGCCGAGTTGGGCTAAGCTAAGCTGATGACATTCAGATGACTTTAAGAGATTGAATGCTTTTCTCTTAGCGACTCCAAATAATGCACTAGTGCTATCACAACCTGTAAGAGAATGAAACCCAGGCAAAGACAGACAGATAGCTGGGCCCAGTACTTGAGCAACTGTATGTATTGGTATGTATCGCAATTTGTCCTTTGTGCCCGTACGGAACCATAGTTCAGAACAGTGAAGCGAACGATACGTATATATACTAAGTATTGCCACGTCTGTATCAGGAGACTGTATAACAACACGCATGTGGTCTTTTGCAGCGTGTAGCGCATGCAACATCATACGCGTATCTGCTTCCTCGTGATCTGATCGAAGTTCTTCCAAATACGACGAATTGTTCGCTGAAATGACAACAACATCCATTCCATCGTTAAAGCCACCAGCAAGAATGACGCAATTGTCGGCAGATAGCATATTTGGACCAGTATCACGCCACCGCTTGCTGAGAAATGCAACCAGGTTACTTTTGTTGCTTGGATTGCTGATGTACTTGGCCCATTGCTTTGGAACGGGAGTATTTTCTCCAGCAATCTTTACTTCCAATGCTGTTGATGACCCACGTTTTAGCCGCTCTTCCGCTTTGAGAGATTCCAGTCTATCATATCTGTCAAAAACTATATCTACTCTGTTGCAGTCTTCTTGATTCAGTGGAACTGTAAAGATGTGCCAGTATTTATCAGCCAATTCTCCAAATGTAGACGTACCTCCAGTTTTAACCATTTGCACAATTGCCATGCCATCTACTACAAAAGCTGTTGCGCCTGTCTTGTCAACAGGTGGAAGCCGTCCATCAAAATTTCCTTCCTTTTCTAGTTCACTTAACAAAACACTTTTCACATTCTTTCTTAGAGTCCCATCCGTATGTGACAATGATAGTGGAACAGCAGACAGTTCATACGTCATCATTAGTTTTAAATCAACATCTCTGGACCTTGCGGCAATAATTAATCGACCAAATAGTTCGCGGTCAGATCTCACATTGTGAATTTTTTCATCATTTGTTTTGAGTTTTTTCTTCTGTGCTAGGCTGGCAAATGTTTTAAGTTTTAAGCGTGGCAACGTGTCCCAAAAGCTTCTCGTGTTAGTGTCCAGCCGCTCCTGAACAAAATTTTCCATAATCTCCTTACCAATATCACAGGCGGAAACAAGTCTCTTGGCGATTTCACTAGGCAATACCACGCCAGTTGCAATGTTTACAAGCGGAAGACACTTGCTGTCGTCGTTTTCCGCAATATTAAAGGGATTGGTCATTATATCTGATGAGAACATCGAAAGTATCTTCTGCACATCGGTTTCATCTCTGTTCATTCGATTAGTCCCCCATTTCCTTATGTACTCCAAACATGTGACTATCTTGTAACCCACACATTTGCTTTGTGACCGTTGTTATGGCTACCCTCTCGTGGCTAGTTAAAAACCACCTCTCCAGAGCTCCTGGCTTTTGTGTTATTCCAATAATACCACCTCGCTTTTTGGAATCCAAATTAATCGATTGCTCTAAGGCCATATCTGTCCACACTTGATTGAATGGATGGTCTGAGCGACTTACGGAATGATTTCCATTCAAGAATTGTTCATGTACATGGGGATGTGTACCTGGAAGCATCTTCATGTCCGCAAGATATATTTTCAGCCATCTTGCATAATTGGTTCTGTCCATGCTGTAGAAATATGGCGCCATAGCAGCAGTAGCAGATAGGTGTGCCTGCCAATCTCGAGTTCTCTCAGCTCTTATGAATCCAAGCAGCAGCTCTACCATATGAATATATGAGTTCCAAAATGCGAACAGGTGTGATTTCGAGCTTGACTCAACTTTAAAGGATTTGAACAGCTGTTGCAATTTATACCCTCGCCTTTGGTATATGCATGCAAAATGTATGTTGGATATATGTTAGGTCGATATCCGTCTAAATATCATATATGGTGAATCTAATACGATATTACTTTGAGTTATGACACGATCATGCTTATATCATTGTGCACTGTGGATACAGCCAAAGCCTAGACCCCCTATGCAAAGAAATTAGGATAACTAATTAGTGCTACCACAATTTGTTTGTACAACAGGGCTTAAAATGTGTGGGACATGTCCCCCAAGCCACAGCAAGTGTCAGACCTTCCGAATACTGGGTGTGCTACGTCACGATTCTGACCTAGCTTTAGCTCCTGGACTATAAGTGATGAATACACATGCGGTTATTATCTGTGGGTATATTGCAACCGTATGTACATAGATAATAGTACATTTCGTCGTTTCTGAATATTTCGAAGCTTGCAATAATGGTGCTCCAAAAATACTTGGCAATTGTCTAATGAGATTGTTATCAAATGATTGTAATGAGACGAAATGCAAATTGAACAGCAACAATCAGGAATTACCAATCCTCACCAATTCTCACCATACTTTACTAGCGCAACATGTTTGTCTTAAAATAGGGGGTAAGTTGGACCAATACTATTTGCGAAATACATGGTGACAGACAAACAGATGGACAAACAAACGTACACACTTTCCTAATCCCGCTGCAATGTTATCGTCATCTCCATTTGTTTGGGGTGGGTGGGCGGGGGTGTCCGTCCGTGCGTGCGCGTGCATCTTTGCTTCTAACACATCTTTACAGTTTTTTAAATCTAGGAACAATAGTCACGTAATTTGGCGATTAACTCTGCTACACTTTAGCATACATTTTTCCCCCACACTGTGCTATTCACGAGATTGTAAGCATTAGCTTAGAATACTATTGTCAAATTCATAAGTTTAACCTCCTATTAATGTTTTTGCTATGTATAATTAATAGGAAAAACGAAAGTCACTTGAAAACGTATTTGGTGATTTACGACCACTGTCTCAAGAGGAACACCGTGCATTTCACCATGCAACCGGAATTGACCCGGATGACAGGGATCAATTTCTTGATTACCTGTTTGACACGTGGGAGGTCGAGGCCAAGAAGTTGGTACAATTTGCTAAGTGTATACCTGAGTTTACCACCCTGTCAATCAGAGACCAGGCCACACTTCTTAAAGGTTGGTATGCATTTCCACATAGATCGGTAATTTTCATTTTCTTTCGTGTTGTGGTTTGTGCTCATCGTCATCTCTTGTCTGACTCACTATCCAGATGTTTTAAAACATTATTATGTTAAATACAATGGATGAATTCAGTCTATCGATCAACCATGTGACACCATAATCAACTACGTCACATGTAGGCTGACGTCATAAACAATGACGTAATTAAGTCCGTCATAGACACTTAATAGTCCGTCTACTTGTACGAATTGTATGTCTTTACCTTTTAATAAACATTATGTTGAATATTTTGAAACTAATTTGACTGGTCGCTGTTGCTGCCATAGGCAAATTAGTTTCAAAAGATTCAACAGCTTAGCTGTGTAGTCATTTGGAAATTAAGATTTAGTGAGTTAGGATTGCGCAATTAGTGCTTTGAGTGATCACGATCGATTAGTTAAGAATAATCGGGATTACTCGATTAATCCGCTTAAGCAAAGATTACCCAGCTATAGCAACAAACGCATATCAATGACGAAAGCTGCAATGATGTGTAGACATGTCCATTTGCCGGCCAAGAGAAGACTACTTTTTGGAAATGTATCACTGGAATGCCTGGCCCGATGCTCGAGCCGGTAATTCCAGCGATACATTTTCAAAAATGGTATTCTCTTGGCCTGCAAATGGACATACATTCGCTGAGTAAAATGGTGATTTTCGTGACCGATTGCATTATAGAGTAATTAAAGTTTAGGCTTTAAAACATTTGATGCAGTAAAAATTGTCATGATGAATCGATTATTTAAATTTTAATCATATGAATTCACAATTTAAAGAAAAACCGCGATTTTCGATTTTATCATGTAATGACACACGCCTATATGGAGTGCAGGGATCGATCTGTCCCACACGGGCAAAACGTGGGTGGAGCTAGTGATTTACGGGCATAGCTAAAACTGTATTCTTTATTGCTTCACTTTATGTAAGAGTCGAATTATTCTTCTCAAGTATAAAATAACTTCATATAATATCTTCATTCAACCCATGGAAACGCGTAGTTCATACCCACGAACACTAAAAATTTGTGCCGTAGATTAAACAGTTGTCTTTATTGATTTTGATACAGTTCCCCCCCCCCCCCCAGCCCCCCCTCTGTCTCTCTCTCTCTCTCTCTCTCTCTCTCTCTCTCTCTCTCTCTCTCTCGCTCTCTCTCTCTCGCTCTCTCTCTCTCTCTCTCTCTCTCTCTCTCTCTCTCTCTCTCTCTCTCTCTCTCTCTCCATCCATGCTCCCACCCACCCAGTCAGCCACCCTTTCTCCTTCACACTCCCAATTTCCCCCTCTCTCTCTCTCTCCCATCCTCCCTCTTTCTCCCCCTCTCTCTCCCCCCTCCCTCCCTCCCTCCCTCTCTTCCCTCTCTCTCTCTCTCTCTCTCTCTCTCTCTCTCTCTCTCTCTCTCTCTCTCTCTCACTCACTCACTCGCCGTTCAAGTAGTAAAAGCGTAAAAGCTTCTATAACTTTATTATCCATGTTAATGTTGTCACAAAAGGGAAATTGTCACATGATATATGTAGGTTTCCATATGAAATACCTTTTGGGGCATATGCTCCTGATTATTTAAGATGGATGGTCTTACCTATGCTTGCATAGCCATCATCTCACAAGTACACGTTCCTGGACACCTTTTTGGCGTTACAAACTGGATAAACGAGGTGGAAATTAAGCACCTAGAGTGTGGAAAAACAAGCGAGAAGATAATCTACATATGCATAATTTTCAATCATATGTTTCATTGTCAAATAAACCAAACAGAATACACAATTTATCTGGAGTTTGTCACACATTATTGTTTCGTGAATGTGAACGTAGCACGCTACTTCTCAGAGTGAAGTGAAGGGTATTGCGCCATTTTTTACCGTGGCTACCACTTTACAACTCACTCACGACACTGATAGAACAGCTCATTTACGGCGTACTACCCCCTTCGTGCATGGTCGTGAGGTATGGTGGAAGTTGTTACATTAATTATCTATCAGCCAAGACTATGACCAATAGGCATTTTACTGTCTTGAATCTTTTCATGTCTAATTTTGTGTTTTCAATTGCTTTGGCATTGCTTTATCGAAATCGTTAATTCAAAAATATAACCACCAGGCCCAAACACTAAATGGACGCAAATGACGTTTAGCTTACATTCCAGCGAAAACCACTCTGCAATCTAGCCCTTAGACATGCAAGTTATGCACGAGTCTGCATCCAATCATTATATATTCGATGCTCTAGACTCGTTTACAACCCAAATATATAAACTCATATACTAGCTTCTTATTCCAGATAAGACAAATCCGCGGCTAAGATATTTTCACTATGAGGCTCCTTTGCACAAGATATAATCTCAGTTACTCACGCGGCCCACGCCCATATGCAAAGCAGTTATGCTAATAATGGCTCGACTCTTCGCAAACCTAAATAAATCTTGATAAAAACATGGCAAAATTAACATATGTCTATCAAATCGGAGTATATTGTGCATAGGTACGCCATACTGACCAACAAGTGAACACAAAATAGGAAGCATATACAATGTGTCAAATAAATCAACTTGCTTATCTTCTGGAGGCAAACCTTACTGAAAGGTAGTAAATATCAGGTGGTGGACATGGAATTCGATTAGGCGAGGACCATGTGATATCCTCTCAATTGTAGATAGAGCAGCATCCACTTCAAATACTTATATGGTCCTATCATATGAAGTGGTCGAACTTAATATTCAAATGAGATGACGTGGCAGTGTTCTTGACCATCTCACACCATCCTTCAAGCAGAACCTCTGATTTGTCAAAAGTTCAACCAATGAAATTATACTCTATATATGACATGAATGCTGTTTACCCCTCACTCACCCGTAACTCTATCCATCATAAAATCATTTATCTCCAAGGTTGATTTTTTCAAAATGGCTTGCTTACATCTGCCATAGATTAATTATATCTTTAATATAGATTTCTAACAAACAGGTTTTTGAAGAGATTAGGTAGGTTTCTATCAGTCGATGGGAAAATCAGTCCCACTCTCATAACAATTTGTCATCCCACATCCAGCTAAAAGATCACGTGCTAAAAAAAGAGCAACAATTAAAAAGTATTTGTATTTTTTTCAAGTCAGCTAATGAAATATTGATGAACATTTACATTTTAGTCTTAAAACCGTAGAAGATCGGAAGAATAAGACTATTCTAATTCTGAACACATCCATTACCGCTAAGATATATATGCCACACCATATTAAGAAATAAAGTTGAAATCACATCTTAAATTGTACTTTATATCGGGCTAGGTTTAATAACAGAATGGTATGCCAAACAATGTAGTATTCCATATTAAATATCAGACGGACAGACAGACAGACAGACAATTGGTGTATTTGGTACATGTACATTGCTTGTAGTTTTATAAGCATACTTATAATTGTATCGAATCGGATAAGACTAACTGCTTCCATTGTTTTTACGCTACTGCCGTGTTAGAAGATTTTACTCATATTGCAAAGAAGATCCAGTGCACTGGTAAGCAGCACGTATAACAAAAAGGTAAGTTTATCTAAGCAAATGATAAACTGTTATCGTAATATATGTCTATTATGCTCAGCATATTGTCCATTAATCCCTCGTGCGTCAACAGCGCCTCAAAGCGCTCAAAAAGCTACCCATATTAATTAACCATTTATTGGTCAAGATCGTTTCCAAGAAAATTACAATTTTCGCACTTAAATTTCCTACAAACGGACTTTCCTCATGGCCACTACAGGTGCATTTTTCGGCGGACCAGACAATTCATGGATTAATAGTCAAGAAAATCGAAGATTCAGCCTGGCCAATGTCCATATTGAGAAATCGGACTCTCGGATTATAAGAACTGGAACTAAGAATGATGCTGAACTGATACTGGTTTGATTATGTATACTTATCTGACATGTATCTGACTGTAGAAGATTCTCCGGGTTCGGGAAAGACGAAGTATCTTTCTCTAATCACAGATTGAACTTAACACGTATCAAAGTTTTAACGAATATACTTTTATTAAGTGATATAACTGAATTTAAGCAAATAAGTCGTATTGCAGACTGTGAAATGAGCTAAACTTTATCTATGCAAACTTGATTTTCAATTGATAACTGACAAATTCAAGAATTGCAGAGACTAACTAACTTAAAATGCTGAAACAGACGTTTTTAAAGATGCACACTGATTTCAGGATCATCAGATGATAGAGTGATCATGAACATTGTCATCACTGTCTTATATAGTATAAAAGGACGTTCATAACTATCGTTACACAACAGGAGCAAAAGACTTAGTCCGGGTTCTGATTGGTCGAGCTTCATTGCTCGCCCAATAGAGTCCCCACAAACTCTCCTGCAGATGCGTGTGTTTGACTAGCTCTAACTAGTTCTTGCTGGAACCGTTTTGAAGGATATATCACAACATCTGGTTGATATTGCACAATACTGACGTCATAATGTTGTGATTCCAAACATAGTTTCATGTTGTTGTTCAGCTTGACAACTCGGTCACAGACTTCTATCTGAATCCCTAGGATTCGCTCGTACATGGTTTGTCTATTTAGGCCTTGGTAACATGACGGTCACAGCACCACAGAACCCCATCACTCAGTGATCTCTGACCTAGGATGTACAGCGGATCTGGTCACGGGAAAATCAGTAGTCCACACAGCACATGAGTCAGCTGCACCCGTTAAAGTTCCATCATACCAGCAAACTGGTCATTTAACCACTGCCTCTATTCAAGATATTTCCAGTCATAAAGTTTTCAAAATAATCATTTCTCGCCGAACGCTGTCGAGCATTGACTGCTTAAATAGATACAATTGTTCCTAAAACAATCCCGCATCGAAGCAGTCAATTCTCAGCCGCATTTTATATACCGCCGCTTATATGCGTAGCATCAAAGTTCATTCAGTGATACAGGACCAGTACTTTATACAGGCCTAACTAACCATGCTTGGATCTCGGATAAATTCTATAACACCATCATGAAATACGTTTGACATTTAGAAATACGATAGTTTGCAGTTGTTGTTACGTACTAACAAATAGTTTGCGTTTGTCGTTACGAAAGTTTGCAGTTGTTGTTACGGATTGTATTCAAAATAGTTTGCATTTGTTGCCGTCAAACAGTAAGTAATTCTTTCATCCATTTCATTACATTCATGCTGCATTTATTAACACTAGTACTTGCTGTCTTCACTATAGACCCGCGCCACTGTAAAGTAAATGATCGTTCCTCCTATTACTGTCTATCCGTCCTTTCTGTCTGTTCGTCCGTCCTTTATTCATAACTTACACGTATATCGAATTCCAACTCACAGCGTAAAATGGTTAACATATCACGCGCTCCTGACTAGGTCATCCTGCTCATCCATCTATATACATGATATTCCTTACATAAATAAAACAAGGTCCAAACTACAATCTAACTGCGTACATGTTCACACGCACACATATACGTACGCACACTCACACACATATATTACATAAACGGTTTCTCATAAATGATATATATATATATATAAATCACGATGACGTTGTCGTGACGTAGAAAATATTTATAACTGATATGCACTTATCCTAAAGATTGATAAAAGATAAATAGAAGATTTGGGCTTCAGGCTCGCCAGGTCAAGAGGTCATACGCACATACCCAAGAGAGGAACCGAAAATCTTGAGGTAGCTACTTCCCCAAAATCCCCAGATCCGAACCCGGATATCTACAATATGTAGGTCAACATTGTCCTATTTTTGAAAATTTACAACAGAAATGACTGGCTAGGTAACCGAGCCAGTCATTCCAGTGGTAAATTTTCAAAAATAGGACACTCTTGGCCTAAATATGGACGCTTCTCAACACATATCATACGGATGTTGGTCAGTTTGATAATTAAAAGGCTAACTTGACGCAAGAGGGATTAAGAAGTGACAATACATGGCAGACAATTACCTAATGCCACTCATTTAAGTCAAGTCACCTCTCAGATAAATGATGGAGTACAATGTAATACATATTCTGTGATATATTTTGAAACTAATTTTATTGGGAGTTGTTGTTGTTTGTCAAATTATGTTAAAAACATTCAATATGTTTCGTGTGTAGATACTTTGTATTGAGATTCTGGGAATTCATGGTTCAAATGAACGTGAGTAATCTTTGGACGACAAATCTTAGAGAACTGCCTTCATTTGCATCTCAAAAGTGTCTGTTATAGATATAATTGGCTGTATTTTTCTAAAACACAGGTTAAAATGAACACTCAAACATATCAATAATAGATATAGCTATCCAAAAATTCATTATGACCACTAAAGAAATGTGTCCGCTGAGTATAACTGCAATGAAAATTATCTCTTCTGACAAATATGTCGGCGGTGCCTTAAATCTTATCAGGAA